>CM027122.1:1785046-1990761 GCA_015476505.1 Urochloa ruziziensis
AAATCTCCAAGCCTGCTGTACGTGTGTACGTCCTCGACGATGCCATGTCCAATTTGTGTACTCCCCAGTCATTTTGTTCCAACTTCGGTGACTCGGTACTAGGAGTCTAGGACCAGTTCGGCCTCGGAACTAGTAAATGCAGTATATAATTAGTTTCACAGCCCATAAGTACTACTATCTCAGCTGACATCTAATAAAGTTTGCTGTATATACCGTCGTTCGTAACCATTTTTTTTCCAAATCCAACGATGCATTAGCACAATGAATAGTTCGTTTCCTACACACATTTCGTTGTAATTAACATCAGCATACAAGCAAGATAATAAGCAACGCGGTAGGCATACTAACCTCCGCACGTACGTTTTTAACACCGGTGGAGACTTGCCCTCAATGTGAATTCTTTTAGAACGTCACTATTGTACTGAACCAATTTGTTAGCGGTACCTCAGCAACCAGCTCCTTGGGCATTAAATAGAGGTGCGACTAAAGCAGAACCAGAGGCTCCAGTCGAACATCTAGGACATTTTAGTACTAGATGCATGGGAGGAAACTAATGTGTACACGCGCAACAAGCAGCGTAGCAGCGGTAAAAACTAGAGATGCACAGACGGCGTGAACGAGCTCTGTCAGTGCACTGTTAATTGATCTTGATCGACGGTTCTGGTATACGGGGCGCGCCCCATGTGGCGCAGAATCCTCTTTGGGCTCCTAGGAGCTCCATCCGTTCGATGCTCGCCAAATATCGGTCGATCTGGGCCTGCATCCCGCGGAGCTCATCACGTCACGCCTGAAGCCTGGATGCACTGTCCCGGGGATAGCTGCAACCGTGGCAGAGTGTGCGGTTGCGCGGCTGCGGAGCCGCGCGTTCCGGTCACGTGACTGGATGGGAGGTGGTGGAGACACCTGTGGGACGGGCAACCACGCCTGTGGAGGTGGCTCGAGCACGCCTGCAGGCGCAGGCGGATTCCCATCCACAGGTACGTCGACCCCCATGTGAGCAGACGGCGGATCCTGAGATGGAGTCGCATTTGTTGAGGCCCCGTCCTCCCCCTCAGCTCTGGTTGCAGGCGGGGTGGGTTCTTAAACGAGCCCGCAAACCCACCCCGTAAAAGAGTTGCTCGCGATGGTTGTGGCCCAGCTGCGAACTCTTCGTGGCCTAACGATGACCAGCCTGCTAGAGCCCGCGGACTAGAGGACAATCCCGGGAGAACCCGCAAGATCCTGCATCCACTCGCGGTCGCCGCCACCGCCGCTGCCACCACCATCGACGTCCACTCGCGGCCGCCGTCGCCGCTGCCACCACCACATCGACGTCCACTCGCGGCTGCCACCGCCGCCGCCCGCCTCCACCATCGACCTCCACCTCCTCCGTCGCCACACTACGCCACTGCCCCTGCCCTTGCCCTGTTCTCCTCCTCCACCGCCATGGTGTCCGCGGCGGCTTGCGAGCTCAGTGAGGGCGAGCTCTCCTCCGGCCCCGTCGACGAAGAGGTGAGATATCTGTCCGGAGCCTTGTGATTTGTAGGTTTCGTGATTTAGTTGGTTAACCAAGTGTCCGTCTAGGTTAGCATTTGGAAATTAGGGGATCTATCGGGATTGGTCTTTGTGAGTTTTCTTCGATTTGTTCTCGTGATCCGCAGATTAGACTTGCATTCTCTGATGGTGTGATGGAGATGGGTATCTCCTCTCTGATAGTGGCTCTGTGTCGATGAGCAACCTGCTGGGAACTTGGGGTTCACTGCTAACCATGGGCATGCCATACACTGGTGGTAGGGTAGACCACTGCACTCAGGTGCAAAACCAATCAGAGACTTCGTTCTCGTCAGTCTCCAGCAATCACCAATTCACCACACCACAGGGTAGACCACAGCAGGAACATGGTATACTATTAGGCGCCTGCATGAGAAGATGATGAACAATTGTACTGCTGGACTACTGCTACCTGCATAATTACTTATCCATGGTGTTTCCTTTAAAGACTAGTGGACTTTGTGTGAAAAAATTTAGAGGACAATTAAATTCAGTGTATGTGTATTCGTTTTTCTAAAGTTTGCATACTCACATCTATACTGAACTAATTTTGTGTTGTCTATTCAGTGCTAATTTGGTATATGTGTATTAATTTTCTAAAGTATGTTAAAGGACAACAGGATTAAAGTAGCCGTATCTCTTATGCAATCGTGTGTATTATGTACTTATGTTGCTAAGTTCTTCAATGGTTCATATTTTTCCCATGTAGAAGCAACAGAAGGTCTTTATTCATGGCAACCCCACCACCGTCTGAGACTGTACAAAGAGAGCAGGCTGCTCAAGAAGAGGAGGGCAGAGGGGGCAGTATGCAAACAGTGCTAGGAGCTTCGGCTTTAAGAAGCGTGGCTGAGATGAAGTCATTATTAGCGAAAAGAAAGGACACAACAAGAAAGCGGAAAAGGGCCCCAATTGTGAAGTCGCCAGTACTAAAGAGGCAGCTGCTATCACCTAGGACCCCCACTCTCAACCAATACAGTTGACTTCCCCTTCTGTGAGAGGGCATGGACCGCCACCAACTGTACTAGACGGATCATCATCGTCGTCTCCACCACGACTCCAAGGTTAGATTTAATTATTGTGTGTTTGCTGTTTGTTCAATTCACGTAGCACACTGGCAATGTGTATATCATGGACGCCTTCATTAGTTATACACAAAAAGTGTCTTTTTAGTATTTTCATGTTCTTTGGACGGTAAAAGAATGGATGGAGAAAGAGGCTTCAAATGAAGATAAATCAATTGCAGCAATGGCCATTAAGATGAAGAAAAAGTTCCAGACGTATTGGGACTTGTCCTACCTGCAGATTTGTGTGCCGGTTGTTCTAGATCCCAGATTCAAGTTTGATGATCTATTTTCTGCATATTCGTCACACACACATGATCTATTTTCTGCATATTCATCACACACACATGATCTATTTTCTACATATTCGTCACACACACATGATCTATTTTCTGCATATTCGTCACACACCCATGATCCCAGATTTTTGGCGACAAAGGTCCTACATACACTGCAAAAGTGAAGTCAACCGTTGATGATCTATTTTCTGCATATTCGTCACACATACATGATTCCAGTAGCAACTGTCAGCAGTTATCCAATGTCCACACTATTGATGAAGATAACCCCTGGGCAGACTGGGAACAACACCTTGCAGCACAGAGAAGAAGTGCAGTGAAAATTGAGCTAGAAGTATATTGCAAGATGATTTGTTCCCTCGGCAAAAGAATTTTGATATCCTACAGTGGTGGATGATGCATTCTACCAAATACCCTATACTTTCATGTATGGCAAGAGATGTATTTGCAGCACCTGCAACAACTGTGGCTTCTGAGTCTGCCTTCTCAACTGGTGGGAGAGTGATTAGTGAGTATATGAGCCGGGTGACAAGTAAGAATGTAGAAGCATTAATATGCCTCCAGGACTGGTTGAGAGCTGAAGGTACACCCTTTTGTGTGAACTGTACTTAATTGCATGCTTATAAGCTTATTCAAGTAATTGTGTAATGGTAAAGGATGTTCGTCTCTTCTTGTTATTTCATGATATACCAACTTTAAGATGGCAAAAGACATTGACGATAATGATGATTAATACTACAATGAGCAGGTTAAATTTACTGAACTCCTGAGACTTGATCCTTCTTGCCCTGTTTGTTTTGTGCTTCCTCTTGAATTTCCTGAATCTCACATGACAGTGCAATTTTGCAAGCACTATAAACACACTGTTTAATTGTTGATTTCCTGAATGTCACATGACAGTAGCAATGCTCCTATAGTAGGTGGCTGCTGGATGTTCAATCACATGAACAGTAATATAGGAGTGCATAGACTTAGTGGCATTGGCAGATATTGTCATCATGTGATCAGCAACAGTTGCTTCCAAATAAATCAACAGTTCTCTTAATTAGAGATAGAATATTAGTTTTTTTATGGAGAGCTTGTTATTGTGAAATTAGATTTAGCCTTAGCGACAAAATTTCTTCCCACTGCATACACACATTTATGATCATAACTTCTACTTTTGAACTGTCCAGATCTGAAGAAACCAGGCGCATGGAGGAATGAAGTTATGATTCTTTTAGCTTGCCATCATGAGTTTAGCTTATCCATTTTTATCAGAAGACACTTCTACTTGAGGATCGAGCTCACGTGCAAGTAAATAGAAGCTAATAGTTCTTGTCTATTCTCTGTCTTATCTTGATGATGTAATTTATCTTTGTCAATGACCATCGAACATGTAAAAAAACAAGGTGCATCTCGAATGTTAAACGTCTCTTAATTTATGTCTTTTTAGTCTGGTATGGATTAGTACTACATACATGTAAAAACAAGCTAACAGTACTTCTATTAGTCTGCTATGGGGCTAGTACTACTTGTGCAAGCAAGCGAGCTGCTTGTACTTTGCAGGACTTGCGGGTTCAGCTGTTTATGTCGCAACGGCCGCAAACTGTGTATTATTCGCATGATTAGCTTGCGGGCAGCCACAAACCCGCAACAATCAATGGCGACGAGCTTCGTGGGTTTGCAGCTGGCCGCAACCCGCCCCGCCTGCACTCTCCTCAGCCATGAAGCACTCGCGTGAAGGGTGGGGGCTGCCGTAGCAGGAGCCGGTAAGAGATGGTGACGCGTCCCAAGGAGGCCATGCACTGACTCGGGTGCATATTCAGCCATTCCCACGAATGCGCTGCTCGTAGGGTCGGCTGAGATGCCATGGAGAATGCGACGCTGATAGGCAGAAGCTATGTCGGGTAATCCAAAGGGTAGCGTGCTCGTTGCAGCGCTCCCCATCTTTGGCTGGGGATTTTCTCCGAAACCATCGTAGTGTAGCTTGACGCTTGCCCATGGAAGCACCGCCTCCACATCGCTTCGAGTTGGGTCGGGACCCAAGTGGTTGGACAACTGGCGCCAAAGCGCCCCATTGTTGAGGTCGAGGAGGTGCGGGCTTCTAGGGGCGTACGTGCCCGGGGCGTGAAGCCGCAACTCTTCGAGCACGGTGACGAGCGATCCAACGCTAGTGACTTCCGGGTCAGATGGAGGCACTGGAGCCTCTATCCATTCCAGGCCACCTTCGTTGGTGGCTATGAATTCGAGGCCGCAAAAGAGCATCCGTGTGCCCGGGGCTGAAGCTCCATGATCGGCCATGGCCCTGAGGCCGGGACCAACCACGTGAGACGTCGAGGATGACGCTGCGACGCGCTCCAGTCGTCCCTCGATGGACACAACAAAGCTTAGGCTGCCCAGACGCACGAGCGTGCCCAGAGCCCACTGCGACGCAGAGCTGGCCATCCGGAGCCTGATGAAATCGTCGACAACGCGCAAACGCACCCCTACCTAGCACGCCAATTGTTGGTGTTTTGATCAACGGCTAGTAAACTTACGGTTTGCACGGGGGATCTGGATGGTTTTGCGAGACGGACGCGGGAAAGTATACTGGTTCAGCCAATGTGCCCTACATCCAGTTCGAGTTGCTCGTGTTGCTCAAAAAGGGTTTGTAGTAGGGGTTACAAACGGGCGAGGGAGAGAAGGAGCTTCTCATATTTCTCTCTGTGTGTGGGTGCGAGAATGAGATGTCGAACCTAGAGAGAATCCAGACTCCAACCCCTTCTAAGGGGTGCCACCTTTCCTTTTATGGTTCAAGGAAATGTGGTGTTTACAAGGAAGAAGAAATAGAAAAGAGGGGTACAAGGCGGAGAATGTGAGGATGGATGTCAGTCCGACCCTCCTTGAAGTGCCACGGAGTCCCCTACTTGCTGTTGTAGATTTCAGGAAGCCATTCTTCTCCACGACGAAGAGGGCTCCATCGAGCGCAAGTGGAAGGCCGGAAGCGACGGCGGCGAGCGGCAGTGTAGTGCGGAGAAGAGGATTTTTCGGAACTTCTTGGAAAAATCGATCCCAATGGGGGGACGGGAAGTTATAGGACGCTGACGCCTTCTCGGGGGAAGTGAGGCGCTCCTCAATGCGACTCTTGGAAGGGGGCGGGTGGGCTGGGGATGAGGCGGATGGGTGTTGCAGCGCGACGGCGGGGCGGCGTGGACGCTGGGGATTAGGTTTTCTTGAAAAAATCGATCCCCAATCTTGAAGGAATGCGATCTAGAATGCCTCGGAGGCTTCTCTGCGAAGCTAACCTTGAGCGGCGGCCATGGGCGGCAACAGTAACTGGCCCTCGCATGCGCCGTCCGCGACCATGAGCGGGCTGAAACAGTTGCAAATTTTCATCAACCTTAAACGTTCGTCACACAACATTTCGTCTCATGACCGTATCCGTACCAACCGTGTGCCAGCGTGGGTTGCTCGCTTTAGTTGTCATGCTGGGCGGCTCAAAGGGCCAACAGCTGACACACTGAACGGTGCCGTGTGAGGCTAAGACGGAGGCCCAGTTCAGGCTCTGATCCGCTCCACGCTGATGGGCTCATGCACTTGGCCCATTCGGTTTCCATACGGCCAGCCCAGTCCACGGACTTGGGCTGTGTCACTGCCATGTGGGGACCACCTCCATCTTTATCCCCTTCTTCGCGTTGTCTTCTTCCTACCGACGGTGAAGGCCGCGACCGCTGCCGCTGCCGTGTCTTCCGGACGGACGAGACGCCCCCCCATGCCGCGATGCTATATGAAACATGTTGCCTCGCCATCGTATCTCTGGCTCATCCGAATTTAGATCTATCCGACCGGGGATAGATCTCCAACGCGCACGCCGCCGTTCGGTACCTTCATGAATCCGGCGAGCTCGGCCATGGCCCCTCTCCCCGTCTCGACCCACTCCTCAGCTCCTCAGATGTGCCAGGGAGCCTGAACCCTCGTAGCTTACCTGGCCCCGTGGGCGCAATTGCGGCGGTGTGGATCTCCGGCCGGTCCGGCGCGCGAGCGGACGATCGGAGCGGGCGTGAGCGCCGGTCGAGGTTGCTCCACAAAGCCTAAATCCTCGTCGTTTGCCTGGATCCGTGGGGTAGTGCGCCGATGCGGACTTCCGGTCGGGCTGGCGTGCGAGCAGACAGCCGACTGGAGCGGGCGTCTGCGCCGGATGGGGCCGGCCTGGGTTGCTGGTGGACGACCGCGGGACCAACGCACACGTCCGCAACCAGGTCCCACAACACCGGTGGACCCAGACACGTGGACCACCAAGTCACGCCTCTCCGGTGGACCCGGTAGACGTGGACCGTCAAACCCATCCGTCTAGTGGACCCCACGTTGAAAATTATGACCCGAAGTGAAAGATGACGAAGAGCATTCGTCACCGATGCTACGGCCGAGGGCTCTTTGCTTCAATGACGACACGCCTTGTGCTTCAATGACGAAATTTCCCCTCGCGTCAAGGTTGCAAAGGGGCGTTTGACGAATGCCGGAGTTCTTTGACGAACCCTAAAATTTCGTCATTGATGTGGTTGCTTCAATGACGAAATTTTGAAACGTCAAGAGCATTTCATCATAGAAGCAACATTTTGGCGTAGTGTTTGTTCTTGACTTGGTGGTCACTTTTGTGGCACTATGGCTACAGGAGTCGAAGGAAGAATGGGCACGCGGCCAGGGCGAGGAGTTGTCGCCCTTAGGCCGTATATCATATTTATGGGCGGTGCCACTGGGGAGGAATTGGCATGGTGTTTGATCGACACCTTTGCGATTGCCGTCCCTAATGGCGCCACCTAGCACAGTTTTGCCTAGGTCATCTCGTGACGGCCAAAGCCTGGACATAGGCATGCATAGCCTGCTTGTACAAACTTCTATTGACTTCTTGTGTCATCGAGTTTTCCCCTGGTCCCATCGCTAGGACCCATGCAGGGTAGAGAGATAGAGAGGAAGGCGGGGATCGTGTGCCCGGATTCTGAACCCTATGGGGGTCGAGCGAAGCGAAGATTGCATAGCTTGCATGCTCCCTTTCTAGGTCCCTCGGGGCGAGGGGGGGCGGGCTGTAACGTCCCGCCTCCCAGAGGCTGGGCCCCGCTTACACCTAGCATCCGGGAAGGACTTTCCCGGTCGGTCATCCATCGCTAAATTGCTCTGGGCCAAGCACGCTTAACCCCGGAGTTCTTTCGAGATGAGCTTCCGGAAAAGAAGTTGCAACTTGTTGATATGAGTATTCTATTAATTCTATTAAGCCCTGGGCTGTCACAATCTCACCCCCTTAGGAGACCGACGAGGGTCCAGGAATGTCCCCTCCGGCCACGTCCGTGTGCCTAGTGCCAGCACATGTGCGATGCTATGTACCACTCTGGGCCCACACTAGCCATGCACACCATGCCTGCGTAACTGCGACCCACGCGCCCGTGACACCGTGAGAGTCGGCTCTGATACCAATTGTACCGTCCCGCCTCCTAGAGGTCGAGCCCGCTTACACCTGGTAGCCCTATAGGACCTCTAGAATGCCCTCACAGACCAACACACGTCTTTTCTGCGCACTTTGTCCCCACTCATGCGCACCCGGGAAGGACTTCCCGGTCGGTCACACATCGCTAAATTGCTCCTGGCCAAGCACGCTTAACCCCACAGTTCTTCGAGATGAGCTTCAAAAAGAAGTTGCAACTTGTTGATATGAGTATTCTATCAATCCTATAGTGGTAGTTACAATTGCCCAAACAGTACGTTCGGGGCTCTGAGGCAAGATCGATGCCTTAGAGAGCTCTAGGGGACTAAGTGACTAGATGATCTACAAGAGTGATTCTACCCCTGCCTCCAAGGCCCTGGGCTGTATTTATAGCGGTCTGGAACCTAGCTCTAGACGTGATATGACCAGGGTACCCCCCGGTACGGTGTCGGATTCCCCCTGGGCCCCGCCGGTGCGGGAGGGAGGGGGGTGGGCGTTGGGTAATAGTCTTCATCCGTGCCCCCCGCGCAGGGGTGAGGGCCCTTGCCGTCCTTCCGCCGTGAGGTCACCCCCTGACAGATGGTGTCGGGTGACGTCCTTTGCTTTCTCCCCGCCCTCCTCCGGAAAGAGCGTCACCCACCCGGGAGAGCCCCGGGCGGCCGGGACTTCCTCCGGCCTGTCCGGCGTCCTTCGTCTGGGCTTCCTCTTACTCCTCCCTCCTTTGATAGTCTTCAGTGCTGATGGCGGGAACCGATCCTCCGGGGAAGTTCCTCTCTCATCGGACTTATGCGGAGGCCGGTCCTCCTCCGCTGGCTCTTCCGGCGGCGCTTGATTCCCGGGGGACCATGCCTCCCCTGGGGTTCCGCTGGGGACCCGACCAGGCCCGCGGGCCTGAGCCCTCCCTTCGCTGTTCACCCCCCTGGTGGGCGGGCCCCGTGTGCTTTTTCCCCAACACCTATTAAGCCCTGGCCTGCCGCAGTCGGGCGAGGCGGACATGTTGTGCCTAGCCTTGGTCTGCTTTCCTAGGGTCGGGCGAAGAGGACATGGGGATTTTAGTTTCGTATCGAGCGTCTTGGTGTTATTTTGGTAATAACACCTTATTGTTATTTTATTGGCCCCCGACATCTAGAATCTATCGGGTGTTGCGTCACCTTTTTTTGGGTCGTTGCCCGTATATCATTTTAGAGCCCATAGGGGTGTGTCCTGTGGGGGGGGGGGGGACGTTTTAACCCTCATATATGTAGTTCTAATTCACGTTTTGTTTAGGTCTAGTTTTCCATTCGTTCATGTTCTACACCACTGTGTCGATTAATCCTTTTGTGATCAGAACTCAAACCCTTTGATATTTGCTTCATATTTATCTGCAATTTCAGATTGCATGTTTATACCTTCTTGTTTGCGTTCTTCGATTCGCTTGT
Organism: Urochloa ruziziensis; assembly: GCA_015476505.1. Lineage (NCBI taxonomy): Eukaryota > Viridiplantae > Streptophyta > Magnoliopsida > Poales > Poaceae > Urochloa > Urochloa ruziziensis. The sequence goes on from CM027122.1 coordinate 1,794,792, forward strand.
AGGAAAAGCCTTCTCAGCGAGGTCAATAAAGTTGTGCTTGGCTGATAACCAATGTAGCGATGGTGTAGCAGTTGCAGGGGTTCGAATCGTGTCTGATTAGAATGGATCGTCAACGTCGAGTCTTCACCAATCAAACATATATACCTTACATCTTGAAAGATCGGGCCCTTACATCTTGAAAGATCGGGCTACGTTCCCATCAAGTGGTATCAGGACTCCAAGTTGCCCGTTAGGTAATTTGTATCCCCTCTGATTGTTTAGTTTGTGCCATCATCCTAAAACTCTAGAAAATTGCCTCACAAAAATATTTATTATCATATTTTGTTGTCCTATAATCCCTTTGTGCCCCCACAATTTTTGAGTTTAGTTTGCTTTTCTGTATTTTAGTCTATCGACATGTCATCGTGTTTGCCGTGTCTAGTTTTTTCGTGGTCATTAGTGTCAAGTCTTGTGAGGGCGCTAGCAGATTGTTTCTCACATTTTTTTCTTCGCCAATTTGCTTGCAGTTGGTGGTTCAACTTCAAGAGGTGAGGGCTCAGCTTCTCCAGTAACTTCCGTAGTACCTTCTGTAGAGAATACAAACAAAGATACAATCAGAACTGAAGAATAGAGTGATGTTGGTTCACATGAGCAAAAGGAAGGTCCGAGCTGATGTATTGGTCCGAAGAAGACAATGCAATCTGCAACGATTAAGTGCTTGGATCATCAACTCCAAAGACCAATAGATGGAAATTCAAAGATGGGGCCTCGTTACTATATATGCACCTAAACAAAAGAAGAGGATAGCTATACAGTTCAAAAAATTATTGGAATACAACCAGCACACTCATTTCAAAGTTGCATGGATGTTCGACAGACATATCAAACACATATAAACGTGAGCGGTCAGACCAACAACTTAAGAGATTGGTTCATGAAGAATACAAAAGGTGAAGAAAACATACCCTTTCTTTAACACCCTGTCCTCCAAAGCCGCATTGCAGGACCCTTTCGTGGGGCGAGCACACATACACATAACATCCTACTTACACCTTTATCCTCACTTCCTATACAAAGATTAACCCGAAGGTGCTACAGTGGAGGGCAATGGTTTATAAGTTGGTTCCACTACTCAACTAGCAAGGTGGTTCTAAAAATGCACACTCGAGCTCATGGGACACTACTAGTGTCGGATTGTACGCCTGACAGTCCATAAGGGGGTACTCGTGTGGTAGATTTGTAGGAGTGGGATCGCGGGATTAGAGAGCTCGAGGTAACACAATGAACTCACAGATTTATCGGGTTCGGGCTACCCGGATGTATAACCCTACGTCCTGTGCTCGATGGTGTTGTATTGATTTGACTGTCAATGCTCCACGAAGCACGAGCAAGTTGGTGGCTAGAATAGGGCATGAGATTTCGATGCCCTCGGAGATTGCCCTAGGTCGCCTTATATAGGCGGGATGACCTAGGGTTCCCAAGTTGGTTGAGATCTAATCCTATCAGTTACATCAAGTAAACTAATCTGAAATTACAACATATACTTCGAGATATCCGGGTCGCACATCTTACAGGCCACATCATCATCAAAATTGTTGAGGCAGTTCTTTGTAGGCCACCTTTAGGTCGACCCACAATGTTGTCAGATATGGGCCCAGGCTGACCGTGAACCTCTATCGGTGGTGGGCCTAAAAGTACCATATCCCACAACTGGCCCAAATCAAATGGGTTGGATGTCACACGAGGTAATCATTTCCCACAACTGGGCCAAATTAAATGGACCGGACGTCACACTTTCCATTTTTTAGTATTTATGGCGAGTGCGATGCTCTAAGGATGCATCTCTGTTTTGCATTCTATTTGACCCACAATATTGTTTAGAATACATTGAACAAAATACGATCCAAATATATGTGTTTTACTTTCTTTCTTATTATCAAAATTCAACTTTTGGAGTTGTACATTCCAATATATGCATTTAACATTTTGATATAAAATGTTGAAGTTGAGCTGCACATAAATACACAAAACTATAGTCCAACAAACATGATTAGGTATAGAGATTTGAAAAATAAATAAAAAACGAAAAGACAAAATTAGGTTTTCTACAAAAAGACTGAGAAAAGAGTGCTGGTATGTGTCGTAATCTATTCTTGGTGAAGTAACGAACAAATATGCAATTGGGATTAACGCACTGCTAAAAAAATATTTTCGGAGACGGTTTTTGCAACCGTCTCCAAGCTGGGGTCTCTGTTAATCGGGCATTAACGGAGGCGGTTTTTCAACCGTCTCCTAAAATCGATTACATCCGCCTCGGTTAATTGTTCCAGCCGAAAATAACAATGCCAAAAAATTTGCAAATTTTTTTAATTGGGGGAGGCCCCCACTGGCTAGCCACCGGTCACACTTTTTTTCACGGAAATTTGACACTACGTGGCTGACAGGATTCGAACCCGCAACCTCTCCCTACCGTGTGTCTTGCTCTACCACTACACCACACTCTCTCATGTGTCCATACTCTGTTTTGATTTCTATCATATTATACAAAACCAAGTGTAAATTGTGTTTTTGAAGTTTTAAACGACGTCAAATGAAAACGTTGTCAACTACTGGGTTTTTTAACTTTTCGAGATCTACAACTTTCATATAGGTCATTTCTCCATCCGAGGTCTTTTGCTAAATTTGAATTTCAAATTTGAGAACATTCAAAAGTATTTTTCGTGGACAAGATGATTTCAAATGAAAAAGTTGCAAACTACAAAGTTTCTTAACCTTTTGAGATCTACAACTTTCATATTGGTCATTTCTCTATCCAAGATTGTTTGAAAAATTCAAATTTAAAATTTGAGAATGGATTTGCGGAGATTGTTACATTCATTTCAGGAGGCGGTTACAGGACTGTCTCCTAAAATCGATTAACGGAGGCGGTTACTGTAACACAACCGCCTCTGTTAATGGTCGATTAACGGAGACGATTGTGTTACAATAACCGTCTCCGTTAATCGATTTTAGGAGGCGGTCAAAATGTAACCGCCTTCTAAAATGAATGTAACCGCCTCCGTTAATCACTCGCATTAACAGAGACGTAATTTTTTGTAAACGTCTCAGAAAATGTTTTGACAGTGTCTCCTAAAATGTTTTTTTAGTAGTGACGTTGAAGAGGACAACCGTTTTAAGTTGGAAGACGTGTAAATCAAATTCTGAGAAAAAGATCAAAGATATGTACAGAAATCCCGCGCTCATTAGCCGGAACAAAAACAATGCCATGCTGATGTTCGGTAGATGAGAAAAAGATCAAAGATATGTACAGAAATTCCGTGCTTATTAGGCCGAAACAACAACAACACCAGTAGAATGGCGAGCGCTGCTGTTCGGTAGATGTGCATTTACATTGATCTGCTTCAGGATTTATGCACATAGGAAATGAGTTAAGTACTATGCCATGCTCCTGCTTATGCTAAAAACAACTTTGAATTACGCATATGAGTAGTGGATTTACATTGGTCTGCTTTAGGATTTATGCGCATAGGAAAGAGTATTGGAGACAAATGTCCACGGAAAAAACGAGGATATATAATCACACAGAGAGCTGCACATGCACATCTACAAACCGAAAGTGAGAGATCTGGCCTCAGTGAGCAGATGCGTGCTGTTCGGTAGATGAACAAGGAGGGGAGAATCTCAGCTCAACATACCATGTTTTTGTGTTTCTCTATTTATACAAACTCCTGACGATTCCAAATCCTACATGGGCAGCTGAATGCAGTGTTTGAGCCTCAATCTTTTGGGTGTTCACTTCAACGGATAGACAACACTCGTCTCCCGTCCCCTCTCGTATATATAGCTGGTTTTACCCTTGATCTTTTTTTGTCGAACAACTTCGGGAGGAAGATCCCCACCTACTTCATTTCATTGATCGAAAGTGAGACAACACAATACAAGTCTGGTTCCTGGCATACCAGGAAGAGATTACATGAGTTCTCAGCCGGGTGGCGAGAAGCAAAGAGAAATGATAGAAGAGAAAACAAGAAATATCTCCGACCGTAATAAAGGTGGTAGAAGTAGGCATTCCACCAGATTGTCCATTGGAGCCCCTGCCGAGCAACTTGCTTGCCAGGTTCACCATAGTCAGAGTAACTCCACCACACCCCTCGCAGCTACGCCGCCCTGTGGCCACCCTCCAACGATTTGGGAGGGCTTGCCGAACAGAATGGGGGCTAAGGGTGGGAGAAGCAACCTGACTAAAGTGTCAACGGAAACGGCGACTTCCCTTCAAGCTGAAGGCAACACCAAGTGAGACACATCCAGGAGCCACGTACCGCCCTCCAACGCCCTTCGGAGGGGAAGAAGCCCCAAAGGAGGGAGGGCCGGCAAGGCGACACCCAGCATATAATTTGGTATTCCCATCAACAGGAGAGCGCCGACGAAGTAGAGGCGCCAGCAAAGAACACCTGCGGAACTATAGTAGAATCCAAGATAGCATCAACAACCTTGTTAAACATGCTGCACACGGAGAAGGTGGAGATGGACGCCGGCGGCGGCATGAAGTATCAGAGGAGAGGGGGTCGTTCGATGACGCCTCCAGGAAGGTGAACGACGTAGGAACGTCGTCGTCATCGGCCTGCCAAGCAAGCAAAGGCTTTCACCTAGGCCCCAAACCTGAGTGCTCCAGTTCAGCCGCCAGATTGGAGGTGGAGGGGGAGGGTGAGACGCAGTGCTGAATCTGGCCTTGGCTTGGCCAGGGCTGCTACTCCGGCGGCGGATCCAGGCGCGGCGGAGCGGAGGGGAGGGAGGGGGCAGCGGTGGCGTCGTCGGTGCCCTCCGACGGCGGGGGGCAGAGGGGAGGGAGGAGGTCGTGGTGGAGCCATCCGGCGATGAGGTTGCCGGACCCGAGCGCGGCGCTGCCCTCCGACGGCGGTTGGGGCGGAGGGGAGGGAGAGGGCGGCGGCAGCTAGGGTTTGGCCACCGCCGGAGTACCTTGGGTTCCCGCCGGCGCCAGGAGATGCGAAGACCACGAGATGTCGTGGCCCCGAGCTACGCCGGCCAGTCATCACCGCGCCTGTCCTGGAGACCTGCCCGCCGTCGGAGCATGTCGCCTCGCCGCACGCCGTCTCAGATCCAGGCGTGCGCGGCCAAAAACGGGGCGAATCCGCCCCGCCGCCGCGTTCCCAGGGCCGTCCGGGCGTCCGGCGCGGTTCGTCCGGCTCATGCAGCAAATGCTCTTTACTAAACGTACTGCAGCCTCGAGACAGGGCAGATGAATTGCTTTGCTGAATGAACTCGTTGTAGTGTCAATATATGTGCAGATTTTTTCAGTTCAGAGGCATGCAACAGCAGATCTTAATGCATACATTTTTTTAAGACCATGGCGAAAAAATTTAATCCTCTCCCGAGTTTTGGCCATTTTGAACAGAATATGCATACATTGTGGAAATATGGTCCAAGGCAAATTTAACAATTGTTTTCATGTGCTCAATCTTTAATTTATGCTCATCATTTATCAAAAGCAAGCCCGGCCACAAAGGTGAACGCATGCATGATGAAGAACGGAGTATTTTACTATACACTCTCCACTGATGATTTATGGACCGAAATGACAGTTGGTGCCCAATATGGCAATATTTGCTGTGTCGTCGGTACACTTTACTAGCAGCTAAGCTGCTGATGCAGCAAAAGAAGACGACGACTTATATGCATGATTGGGCCTCACCAACACTGTGCACACGTCGCCGCCGGTCGCCATCCCCGTATTGGAGCGTCGAAGCATCTGTTACTGGAAGCAGAGCAACTGCGACGGTACGGACGACCGGAAGAGACGACTGGCCAGGTCCAGAGCGAGGGCCGGCTTGGTCGGGATACTAGATGGCGGCGGACCCCGTCCGGGAGACGACGTACGGGTGAGTGGTTGCGGGTGCGTGCAGGATAGCGCGTGTGGACTTGAATGGTCGGCAACGATCTCGCTCGATTTCTCCTTGCGTACGGCCTAAGCAAGCAAGAGGCCGGTCCTCGCGTCGGCAGTCGAGAGAGGCCTCCGTCGTCTGCGGCGTTGAGAGAGGCCCCAGGTCGCCGAGCGCGTACGCACACGTCCGGTACGTCCCGAGCAGCCCTCTGCTGTACAGGCCTATGCACATGCACTGGGCGGGGGCGACTGTCTGCCGCAGCTGCGGCAGACAATCAACGCCGCACACCGCTGGTGCCCAGCGCCTTTTTTCGCCTAGCGACAGTTGTGTCAGATTCGTGAACCCCACAAGAAAAGATCTTTTTAACAATTCATATCTCATGAACCAGTGATCGAAATCAAAATCCGATTTGACCATTAGGTTTCTTATCATGAAATCTTCAAAACTAGACCACGCTTGGCTATGTTTGGAATTAAAAAGAATTAGAACATTTTTATAAATAGGGGGAACAATTCGTCCGATTTTAACAACCAGAACAAATAATTTAACCTTGTGGAACAAAAATATTGTATAGTAGGAACATAAATTTTTAACATGTGGAACAAATCATCTAGTCGAACAGAATATTATCACATAGAAGTTAAAAAGCGGAACAAAATCATGTAGCTTGAGAAACAAAAATATCACATAAAAGTAACATAAATATTAATATGCAGAACAAATCATCTAGTGGAACCATATAAAAGTTAAAAGTAAAACAAATCATATAACTAGATGAACAAAAATATCGTATAGAAGGAACATAAATATTAACATGTGGAACAAAACATCTAAACTAATGAAATAGAAGTTGAAATGTAACAAAATGTTATATAGGAGAAACAAAATATGAGTAAAACAGAAAACAAGAAAAAAGAAAAAAAATCACGGTCATAAAAAAGAACAAAATAGAAAATAGAAAAGAGAGAAAAGAAAGAGCAAAAATCAGCTAGAGAGAGAAAAAAAGCAGCAAAGCCACACCCAACAACCAACGAAAAAACAAGAGAAAAGAAACAAACTTACCCCACCGGTAGTGGGCCGGCCCACCAGAATGATGCACGTTGATTTCTCCTTCCATGCCTGATTAAGAGACAACTTGTCAATCCGGCTGCGGTGATCGTATATACACCGCATATAGCGATTCCGGCGCGAGGCGATGTATTTTTAAAATTTTACTAGCAGTCGTTACTGCATTTTTTATGCTTCGATCGTTCCCTCCCTTGTCCACGCCACGTGCCAGGATCTGCTGGAATCCGACGAACACATGCATTGACCCGACCACACCCATATAAGTCTCATGGTGAGAAGAGGTTTAAGCATAATGCAAGATGTAATCTTTAACAGTGGAAATTGACGGTTAGCGCCTTAGCGGAATGGGTCGCCGTACCACTGCTCATCAAAGAATCAAATCATAAACCAAATATGCTTGTTAAGAAATAAGTGCAAGGAAGTAGGCCCATGAAAAGATCCATTTCAGCAGTTCAAATTCTAAAGTAAGTGTGCATGCCAAATGCATAGTCCCATAATGTTGGTGCGAAGAGGTGCAAGTCAATTTAAATAGGAGAGCTCTCTCCCTCGGTTGAACGCACAACAAAAGGGGAGTGTGGCTGGTTTATACAAAAGCGTACCAACCCAATGACTTGTGACGCGGCCAAACTAAGTTGGAGTAAAACTTTTAGCATTTGCATGTAACTTTTGACAACGATCATTAGATATAATTAGCATGCAATCAATGAATTAATCCCGAGATCATTATTACTACGGCCACACTACTACACAAAACATTTGTAAAAGCCAATGGTTTTGTTTTTAGATAGGGGCCGGTAAAAAGGTTACCAGATCTTACAAAGAGGCGCCGGTTAATGTAGCCTTGGAGACAGATTTTCAGGGGCGCCAATTAGTGGGGTATTATTGAGCCATTGCTTTTATTATTGGAAGAGGGCCGGACTGACGATAGGGTTTCCAGGTAGCGCAACTGTGTGGTCGCTAGAGACCGATCAACTACGTTATGTGGTGCCTCAACTACGATATGCAGTATGTCGAGTGTATACGAGGACGGAGCGCTAATCGCTGAGTCTATTGATTTATTTACATACCGTGTACATGAGTAATTTGTTTAGGTGTATTTCACCATGCCTGCAAACAGATCTGAAATTCATGGTAGTAATAATGTTGTCTCTAATTTATCTCAAATTAAAAACTGATAAATTTAAACGCGTAAGAAATTGGTGAGTCAGCAGCGGCTATTTGTCTACCATACCTGACACACGGTGGCGAGTGATGATATGATATACTAGGAATAATGACGCGCTAACGCTGCGCCGGTTACCGACTACGTTTGTAATGATTTGTTAGTACCATCAATGGTTGTAGATTTTTTATATTTTCTAGTTTTGTTAATCACTAAAAGCACTGCATGCATACATAAAAAGTAACAAACACATACTGAACGAAGTACATAATATAGCTATATGGTCATTATATGTGTAATGGGTATCAGTAGAAAATGATGTCATGGGGCAACTACACAGAGGCGTAACCTACCGAAGCCGACTGTACCGACGGGCCGTGTGACACCCTAGAAATTAGAAAGCATTTAAAATGGAAATTAAGAATATTTTAATATTAAAAACTAGATTCACCTTAATAGGATAATGCATTAGAAAAATGAAATGCATTAGATTATTTTGAAACCAACCATATGCACATGCTTGCTCTAACTTTAGATGATCCTAAACCCTAAGACCTAGCCAAAAATTCAAGTCAGATTTGAAATGAAACTCAAATTTGAATTCAAACTCCAAATAGAAAAGAAAAGAGAAAACAGAAAAAGAAAAAGAGAAAACCTTCCCATGGGCCAAAACCTCACCCCGCCGGCCCATCTTCACCCTGCCGGCCCAGCAACCCAGCCCCTCTCCCCCGCCATCCCGCAGCCCAAGCCAACCCCGCCTTTCCTCTCTCGAAGTCCGTTCCACCCCCTCCAACTCTCCCGTGCGCGCGTTGCACATCCTTGGTGACATCGCGCTGACGTTACCGTACACTCCCCCTTCTTCCTCCTCGCGCGCCGCGCCCATGCTCGCCGCCGCGGCCGCTCGATCCGCCTTCATCGGCGCAGATCAAGCCTAGGGGCACGCGCGCACCACGCGTCACCCCCACGCCTTCCACCGCATCGCGAGTGCGGCGCCGACCGCGCCCCGCAGCTCCGTACAGAGCTCGCCGCCGGGGGGCACGCGTCGCCACCCCGCACGACCGTGCGCCACGCGTCCGGCGACGGAGGGCGCCGGGGAAGCTCCTGGAGCTCGTCCTCGGGCTATAAATAGGCCCCGCGCCCCTCCCTTAGGCTTCATCCCCCACTCATTCGCTCCCCGCACAGCTCGCGCTCGCTCGCCGGCGCCGATCAAGCGCAAGCCGCTCCGCCGCCGCGCGCGACCGGCTGAGGTCACGCCGGTGGTTTCACCGCCTTGTCCGGTGAGTTTCCCCTCGCTGCTGCCTCGCCGCTGCTCCTTCTCCCCTCCACCGGCGCTGCCGGCCGAGCACCACGGGACCCCGCGCGCCGCCGTACTCCGGCGACCCGCTGGGAGGCCCTGGCCGGCCGCTGCCGCACTGAAAGCACGCCGCTGCACCCCACAAATCTCCAGCTACGCCTCCCCTACTCCGTAGAACCCCAAAACCCCTGACCGTGCGTTTTCCCCCTTGCGCCGCCCGCCGCTCGAGCTCCGACGAACTCGAGCCGCCGTGTCAAGCCCCGCCGCTGCGCCAGGGCATGCCGGACCCCGCCGCCGCACCACCCTCTCCCTCTCCGCCGAGCCGTAGCCCTCCCCGTGGCCCAGCATGGCCGGGGCGCTCAACTCCGGCGAGCACCCCTGCCTCCGCCGTCGCCCGCCGCCGCTCCCCTCTTCTCGGCCCAGCTGGCGCCCACGTGGCTGCCACGCGTGCCGTGGCCCACGGGCCAGCGGCACGGTCAGCCACTGCAGCTGCCACCTCCTTCCCTTCCCACTCCCTGCACCCGGTCCTCGTGGACCGCTGACCCAGGAGGTCACGGGTCCACGGGCCGTGGTCCACTGGTCCACAGCACAGTACTCAGCGCGGGCCGCGCCCCGCGGGCCCCGCCTGTCTGTCTCACCTTCCCCTGGGAAATTGCTAGACACACCCGGCTATTTACACACAAGAGTTTAATTCTCCACCTTAGAGCTTTCCAAAAATTTCCAAAAATTCACCAAAAATCCTAGAATAATTCTTAAGCCTAGAAATACCTTTCTTTCTCAAAAACCACCCACAACCCCTAGAACAAATAGTCACTTCTTTTAGATTTAAATCTATTTTAATAGGAAAATCGCCCGTTAACCCTTGATTGATGTATTGATTTGTGTGACTAACTCGCAGACTCTGACCCCGAGAACAACACTGAAGACCCGACTACGAAGAGGAAGCAGGGGACGACCCCGACGCTGGACAAGGCAAGTCCCGTTCACATTAATAATTATGAAAAATACTTTTGTTACATAAGCATGCCCGGATAATTGAATTGGAGAACCGGCACCTGGATTACACAGTTTTTACTTAGACCGGGGAGTGGAAGGAAGATCCCAAGGAAGGGGATTCTGTCCTAAGAGTCACTTCAGGTCGCCACTAAGGACCGGTTCGCGGGAGAATCTTTCCATTGCCTAGTGCAGTCTCGCATGCCAAAAAAGCATGGCCTTCGGGAATGCTTATTTATGTGAGGCATTGATTCACACCCCACTAGCCAGCCTCAGTAAACTGTCCCAAGGGGCCACAGTGAGCAACGGGACTATTGGAGACAGACCCCGACAGAGGGCTGGGTCTGGCCGGTACGAGTCGCAGGTGACAGAGTCGGTAGGACCTGGTGGCTGAGTGCCACGATATATGTTTTTCTTGATGCATCAAGAAATCTTTCCCCGGGAAGGTCCCTGTGTGGACGTGCACGACTCCTACTTAGGCCCCAACAGTTTCCATGGACAGAGCTAGGGAGTGGCTGTCTAGTGATAGACGCTGGTGGGAATGGATCTCGTAGGGCAGTTCCACCAAAGTACACGGAACGGGCTGACCGAATGCGGGACAGAGAAGTATGACCTCTGCAGAGCGACAAACCTATCTGGATAGCCGTGACTCCGGCAAGAGTCCAATTGGTAAAAGTCCTCGTCGATTAGATCACTAAAATGAACATGAGCCGCGGATTCCCCTTACCGCAGGTTGATATACCTTTGTTCACTAACCGGGACTGGTAGGGAGGTTATGCCCCTCCAGGACCAAACTTAATTAATCTATTAAATTACTTTGGGACTTGGCTGAGTAACCCTAGTCAGGAGTGCTCACCCTTGCTTCCACTTCATACCAGAGGATTTCCCCGAGGACGGAGCAGGCGACGAAGGCTCGGAATGGTGACGAGTTCCACCGCGATGCTGAGGCTCCACATAGTACTGGTAGTTTTATATTTTCTGAATAAGCGGAGGCTTTGAGGCCGCTTGTAACCCTTGTACAGACTTTAAACTGTACATCGATATAAATTATCAATAAAAGGTTATTCGACGATGGTTTTCGATACCGCTTGTGAAGAACTACTTGCATTAGGGCTTCCGAGACTAATGCAGGTACTTGGGGAGTTCCGTTTCATGGGCGTGCCCCACAGCAGTGGTATCAGAGCCAGCTGGACTTTAGTGCCCTATAAGATGGCCCGAAAAAGAGATCTAGCAACTCTTTTAAGTCTTTCCTGTGCTATTAAGTTGAGTAGAATGACCTCTGAATAATTCCTTAATCTTTTGGGATAGGATTATGGACGGAGATACGTGGACCGACGAGAAGGGTTGGTTGCACTCCGACTGCAACCGGAACATCAGTTTTCCGCGCCTCCTGAGGAATGCCCTTAGGGAACTAGGCTTCACCAACACCCCTGCGATACAAAGGACGAGAGTTTGTGGCCAAAGGAAACCTGTCATGTGAAGTTTGGGTAACCATAGGGCCAGCCCCTAGACCATCTTCGGGAAAAGTATGGACTATCAGCGCCTTTGGCTCACGATTTTCGGATACCTTGCAGTTAGTGGCTAAGAAGGCGGTAATGGCAATTTGCCGAGACAAAGTAACTGGCACTGTGAACACGTCACTTCGTTACCTTCCAATTGGAAATACCACTAGGACAGCCTGGAACTATCGCATGAAGGTTCTCTTCACCAAATCCATTGTCCCCGACCAAGCAACTCTAGTTACTACTTTGGACTATCTCCTGAGCTTAGAAAATTTGTTCGAAAACCTAAGCATACGATATCGAGAAGCTAGACGCCGCGCTGAGATATTGGAAGACCGCCTTATCGTGACCAAGGATCGCATGACCGAATTGGTGGACTACGTTGAAGCGACAGAGAAAAGGGCATTAATGGCCAAACAATTGGTAGAAGGGGCTAAAGATGATTTAAGCTGGGAATTGCGAAAGATAACCAAAAAGGCAAGAGGAAAGAACCCGACCAAGACCCGAAGACTACTAAACTACGGGCTAAGGCAGACTCGGAGATTGCTAAAACTACTCCTCTCCCTCCTATTGCTGAACAATCGGAACTCGAAGCCGAAGCTTCAAGTCAGCCGACACCCATGGATGCTTACCCTAAAGAGGAAAGGTTACATCAAATCAGGAAAGGTAAGGAACCCATGGGAGAAGCAAACTCGGAAGAAAAGAATGGCGGCATAACACTTGCTCAAGAAGAATGTAGCGAAACCTCAGGCATGGCAAGTGAGGTGATTGGTACGATAGACGGATTTGGGATAGATATCCCTATACAATCACCCCTACTATCAACGGCACCTGTACCGATCGCCGATTTGAACATGGAAATCCTGGAACTCCTCAAGCAAACCGACTTTATGAATAACTGGGGATCAAACCAAGTGACCGCCGAATCCTTCGCAGGCTCCGGGTGGGATGCCTCGACTTCCGGAGGTCAGGACTTCTGGGAAGACTTCACTTAGGAGGAAAGCGAGATGAGGGAGGCTTTCACCTGTAGATTAGATACTTATAGAATATAGTGTATAATAGCCCTATATAGTTAGTCGCGTATGGTGTATTGTGTGCAAGGGACTTTGAGCTCCCCTCCTGGAAATAAATAAAAGTATATACATGGTTGAGCATGGCATAAGGCATTTCCCCTGAACTCATCCCATTCCGTAGGAAATTTTGTTTAAATAATCTCACCCCTTTCTTGTTTATAAACCTGTCCGTCTTGGTATGGAAATTAACATGCAGATGAAGCCCAAGAGGTCGGTTAGGATACAAGAACGGCGGAGCCAACAAGCCAGAAGCTCCGAGTGCCAACAAAGCCAAGGCCAATCCGAGGAGGAAAGCGTGCATGGCAGGGCACGCGTCCGGAAGAAGCGAGACCCTTCCGCCGACTCCCAGGAAGAACTCGAAGGAGACGCCATGGACATCTCGGCAGATGAAGAAGGAGACACCGAGGGACAACATGAAGCCCAGGATTTACCACCCCCACCGATGGTTGATTTAGTGGCAGTTATGGCCAATCAGACCCGCCTAATGGAGATCATTGTTCAAGGCATGGGTCAAACTCAAAATCCTCGTCCAGGAAATGAACTGGGACAGCCCCGCAAGATTATAGAATTCATCCGGACCAACCCACCCACCTTTGATAGTACTGATGAACCCCTTGAGGCCGACGACTGGCTGAAGACTATTACCAAGAAGCTAGAAGCCATTCATGCTGAAGGCAGAGATAAAGTGCTACTAGCGGCTCATCAACTACAAGGATCCGCCAGTGAGTGGTGGGATAATTATTGCATGGCAGCAAACAACGCCACCGATATTACTTGGGAAGAATTTCAGGAAGAATTCCGACGTTACCACATTCCGAAGGAGCCATGGACTGTAAGGCTGATGAGTTTAAGGCACTCCGGCAAGGTGGTATGACAATATCCTAGTATCATCGGAAATTTATGAAGTTAGGCCGCTATGCTCCCGATGAAATCAGTTCCGATAAGAAGAGGCAAGGTCAGTTTAAGAAAGGTCTCAATAGCATATACCGACAACAGATGACCCCACACATATATCCAGATTTCAACGTCCTAGTCAGTCAGACTATTTCAGCCGAGACTGCTCATGATGAACGAGGATCGCAAGAAGAAATACCAGACCCAACGTACCCAGCAGCGGAATATACGGGCAACAAACTTTTCAGCACAACGAACCCGTTTCAACCCAAGCTATGCACCCCGAACATCTGGCCGTAATACCCTTGCACAACCAGCTACTTCCGGTCGTACCTACAACTCAGGGCAAGCTTCTTATGCCAAAGCTGCTACTGCCCCCGCCACTAGCGTGGAAGACAAGACTTGCTTCCATTGCCGCGAACCCGGTCATTTCATAGCCAACTGTCCTTACAAGAATAAAGCATCCGCACCGGCCGCTTCAGTGGGAAGCTCACGCCCAGCCTCGAATGGGCGAAATGGCCAGCAAAACAAAAAGCCCGTGTCCTCTTATTCTCAAGGACGCCTGAACTATGTGGAAACCGAGGAAGCTCAAGCTGCTCCCGATGTAGCACTCGGTAAGTTCCCAATCAATTCCCATCCCGCGAATATTTTATTCGATTCCGGAGCATCGCATACCTTCATTACTCTAAAATTCGTTAGAGAAAATCAATTACCCACCACCCCACTAGAAAATCCAATCTTAGCCACAACCCCTGGGGCCAAAATACCCTGTCAACTGCGAAGCCCAGGAGTTCGAATCCTTTTAAGTGGGGTAGAATTCTTAGCGGATCCAGTGGTTCTAAACTCAGAAGGTATAGACTTAATTCTGGGAATGGATTGGTTAAAGAAGCACGATGGACAGATAGATTGTGGAAAGGGGATAGTTACCCTTACTAGCCCTAACCATCAAATGGTACAATGCCAGGTGCAAAATAAGAATATATCCACCATGATCTATCAAATGGATGTTACTGTGATTGAACAAGTACCGGTGGTTAGAGAATATCTTGATGTCTTTCCAGAAGAATTACCCGGGTTACCTCCAGACCGAGACGTGGAATTTGTTATAGACCTATTACCAGGCACCGCCCTGATAGCCAAAAGACCGTATAGAATGGCTATCGATGAATTGGAAGAACTAAAGAAGCAACTTAAGGATCTGTTGGAAAAGGAATTCATACGCCCAAGTTCTTCACCCTGGGGATCACCGGTGTTATTTGTGAAAAAGAAAGATGGGACCCTAAGAATGTGTGTCGATTATCGATCACTTAATGAGGTCACTATCAAAAACAAGTATCCGTTGCCAAGGATCGATGATTTATTCGATCAACTGAAAGGAGCAAAATACTTCTCTAAGATAGACCTTAGATCCGGATATTATCAACTCAAACTCCGATTGGATGATATACCAAAGACGGCTTTCGTGACGAGATATGGTCAATACGAGTATACTGTTCTCCCCTTTGGTTTAACTAACGCCCCGGCATACTTCATGAACTTGATGAACAAAGTATTCATGGGGGAATTGGATAAGTTTGTGGTAGTATTCATAGATGACATATTAATTTACTCCAAAATGGCCGAAGAACATGAAAGGCACCTCAGGATTGTTTTGGAAAGATTGCGAGAACATCAATTATACGCCAAGTTCAGCAAGTGTGAATTCTGGCTAGAGAAGGTCGCTTTGCTTGGACATGTCATAACCCAACGAGGTGTTGAAGTTGATCCTTCAAAAGTAGAAGCAATTCTGGAATGGCAACAACCACGAAACGTACATGAGGTACGAAGTTTCCTTGGATTAGCCGGCTACTACCGAAGATTCATTAAAGGATTCTCCAGCCTAGCCAAACCCATGACAGAGCTAACCAAGGAAAAAGTAAAGTTTAAATGGACAGTAGCTTGTGAAAATAGCTTTCAGGAATTAAAGCAGAGATTGGTAACCACCCCGGTGTTAGCTTTACCAGATATATATCAAAACTTTGTAATATACTGTGACGCTTCTCGTAAAGGGCTAGGGGTAGTTCTCATGCAGAATGAAAGGGTAATAGCCTATGCGTCACGACAATTGAAGACCCATGAAGTGAATTACCCTACTCACGACCTGGAATTAGCTTCGGTGGTTCATGCCTTAAAAATCTGGAGACACTATCTATTGGGCAAACGATGTGATATTTATACGGACCATAAGAGTCTTAAGTACATCTTCACACAAAAGGAGTTAAACCTAAGGCAGCGAAGATGGCTGGAACTAATGAAGGACTATGACATACAACTACGATACCACCCGGGAAAGGCTAATACTGTAGCAGATGCCCTAAGCCGGAAGCCCAGCTACCGACCAGAAAAGCTAGCCCAGGAAATGCGAGCTTTAAATCTACAAGTGATACCCTTTGGGTATCTTGCCAACATCCATTTACAACCTCTGCTCCAAGTGCAAATTAAAGAAGCTCAAAAGAGAAGCAACGAGGTCATGCTGCTTCAGGATTCTATTGGACTAGGAAAAGGGCCAGAACTTCGAGTAGATAAAGAAGGCACCCTTTACTTCTGAAACCGAATCTGCGTACCATCTCAGGATGAATTACGAAAAACAATCATGAATGAAGCTCATAACTCGGCCTACTCTATACACCCCGGATCCACCAAAATGTATCAAGACCTAAGAGAATCCTATTGGTGGCCAGGCATGAAAAGGGACATAGCCGAGTATGTAGCTAGTTGCCATATCTGCAGGACCGTCAAAGCTGAGCATCAGAAACCAGCCGGATTACTGCAACCGCTACCCATACCTGAATGGAAATGGGAAGAAATTAGTATGGATTTTATCGTTGGCTTACCCAGGACAGCTAAAGGGAATGACTCGATCTGGGTAATTGTAGACCGTCTAACCAAGGTTGCTCATTTTATTCCCGTAAAGACAACCCATGGAGGCGACAAATTAGCCTGGCTATATATTGACAATATTCTGAAACTTCATGGAGTACCTAAGAGAATAGTGACAGACCGAGGACCACAGTTTACTTCCACCTTCTGGAGAACCATGCATCAAAGTTTAGGTTCCGCCTTGGATTATAGCTCGGCATACCACCCTCAAACTGGTGGACAAACCGAGCGAGTAAATCAAATACTAGAAGATATGTTACGAGTCTATGTTCTGACCTATGGAAAGGACTGGGAAGAAAGCTTAGCATATGCAGAGTTCTCATACAATAATAGCTACCAAGCTAGCTTACAGATGTCACCCTTTGAAGCACTATACGGCAGAAAGTGTAGAACTCCACTACTATGGTCAGAAACAGGAGAGAGGTCGCTATTTGGGCCAGCTATATTACGGGATGCTGAAGAGAAAACCAAACAGGTCCAGGAGAATTAAAAATAGCACAAAATCGACAGAAAAGCTATGCTAACACCCGAAGAAAGGAATTGACCTTCGCAGACAATGACTTTGTATACCTGAAGGTCCCTCCTATCCGAGGGACACGAAGATTCCAAATCAAAGGAAAGTTAGCACCCCGGTACATCAGGACCCTACCGGATACTAAATAGAATCGGAAAAGTAGCCTATCGACTGGCATTACCAGAAGAACTGGGAGATATACACCCGGTATTTCATGTATCTCAGCTAAGGAAATGCCTAAGGGTACCCGAGGAACGAACAGCCCCGGAGACAGTAGATCTACAACCAGATTTGAGGTACCAAGAAAGACCCACGCGAATATTGGATACAACCATTAGACAAACCCGAAGAACGGCGGCTAAGTTTTGCCGAGTACAATGGAGCAATCACACAGAGGCAGAGGCCACGTGGAAAAAAGAGGAAAATCTCAGAAAAGAATTCCCGTATCTATTCCAGGAAGCAGACGAATCTCGAGGACGAGATTCACTTTAAGTGGGGTAGGTCTGCTGACACCCTAGAAATTAGAAAGCATTTAAAAAGGAAATTAAGAATATTTTTAATATTAAAAACTAGATTCACCTTAATAGGATAATGCATTAGAAAAATGAAATGCATTAGATTATTTTGAAACCAACCATATGCACATGCTTGCTCTAACTTTAGATGATCCTAAACCCTAAGACCTAGCCAAAAATTCAAGTCAGATTTGAAATGAAACTCAAATTTGAATTCAAACTCCAAATAGAAAAGAAAAGGGAAAACAGAAAAAGAAAAAGAGAAAACCTTCCCCTGGGCCAAAAACTCACCCCGCCGGCCCATCTTCACCCCGCCGGCCCAGCAACCCATCCCCTCTCCCCCGCCATCCCGCGGCCCAAGACAACCCCGCCTTTCCTCTCCCAAAGTCCGTTCCACCCCCTCCAACTCTCCCGCGCGCGCGTTGCACATCCTTGGTGACATCGCGCTGACGTCACCGTACACTCCCCATTCTTCCTCCCCACGCTGCCGCGCCCATGCTCGCCACCGCGGCCGCTCGACCCGCCTTCATCGGCGCAGATCAAGCCTAGGGGCACGCGCGCACCACGCGTCACCCCCACGCCCTTCCACCGCATCACGAGTGCAGCGCCGACCGCGCCGCGCAGCTCCGCACAAAGCTCGCCGCCGGGGGGCACGCGTCGCCACCCCGCACGCCGGTGCGCCACGCGTCCGGCCACGGAGGGCGCCGAAGCTTCGGGAGCTCATCCCCGGGCTGTAAATAGGCCTCGCGCCCCTCCCTTAGGCTTCATCCCCACTCATTCGCTCCCCGCACAGCTCGCGCTCGCTCGCTGGCGCCGATCAAGCGCAAGCCGCTCCGCCGCCACGCGCGACCGGCTGAGGCCACGCCGGAGGTTTCGCCGCCGTGTCCGGTGAGTTTCCCCTCGTTGCTACCTCGCCGCTGCTCCTTCTCCCCTCCACCGGCGCCGCCGCCCGAGCGCCACGGGACCCCGCGCGCCGCCGTACTCCGGCGACCCGCTGGGAGGCCCTGGCCGGCCGCTGCCGCACTGAAGCACGCCGCTGCACCCCACAAACCTCCAACTACGCCTCCCCTACTCCGTAGAACCCAAAACCCCTGACCGTGTGTTTTCCCCCTTGCGCCGCCCGCCGCCAGAGCTCCGGCGAACTCGAGCCGCCGCGTCAAACCCCGCCGCTGCGCCAGGGCATGCCGGACCCCACCGCCGCACCACCCTCTCCCTCTCCGCCGAGCTGCAGCCCTCCCCGTGGCCCAACATGGCCGGGGCGCTCAACTCCGGCGAGCACCCCTGCCTCCGCCTTCGCCCGCCGCCGCTCCCCTCTTCTCGGCCCAGCTGGCGCCCACGTGGCTGCCACGCGTGTCGTGGCCCCACGGGCTAGCGGCACGGTCAGCCACCGCAGCCGCCACCTCCTCCCCTTCCCACTCCCTGCACCCGGTCCTCGTGGACCGCTGATCCAAGGAGGTCACGGGTCCACGGGCCGTGGTCCACTGGTCCACAGCACAGTACTCAGCGCGGGCCGCGCCCCGCGGGCCCCGCCTATCTGTCTCACCTTCACCTAGGAAATTGCTAGACACACCCGGCTATTTGCACACAAGAGTTTAATTCTCCACCTTAGAGCTTTCCAAAATTTCGAAAAATTCACCAAAAATCCTAGAATAATTCTTAAGCCTAGAAATACCTTTCTTTCTCAAAAACCTCACCCACAACCCCTAGAACAAATAGTCACTTCTTTTAGGTTTAAATCTATTTTAATAGGAAAATCGCCCGTTAACCCTTGATTGATGTATTGATTTGTGTGACTAACTCGCAGACTCTGACCCCGAGAACAACACCGAAGACCCAGGACTATGAAGAGGAAGCAGGGGACGACCCCGACGCTGGACAAGGCAAGTCCCGTTCACATTAATAATTATGAAAATTACTTTTGTTACATAAGCATGCCCGGATAATTGAATTGGAGAACCGGCACCTGGATTACACAGTTTTTACTTAGACCGGGGAGTGGAAGGAAGATCCTAAGGAAGGGGATTCTATCCTAAGAGCCACTTCAGGTCGCCACTAAGGACCGGTTCGTAGGAGAATCTTTCCATTGCCTAGTGCAGTCCCGCATGCCAAAAAAGCATGGCCTTCGAGAATGCTTATTTATGTGAGGCCTTGATCCACACCCCACTAGCCAGCCTTAGTAAACTGTCCCAAGGGGCCACGGTGGGCAACAAGACTATTGGAGACAGACCCCGACAGAGGGCTGGGTCTGGCCGGTACGAGTCGCAGGTGACAGGGTCGGTAGGACCTGGTGGCAGAGTGCCACGATATATATTTTCTTGATGCATCAAGAAATCTTTCCCCGGGAAGGTCCCTGTGTGGACGTGCACGACTCCTACTTAGGCCCCAACAGTTTCCGTGGACACAACTAGGGAATGGCTGTCTAGTGATAGACGCTGGTGGGAATGGATCTCGTAGGGCAGTTCCGCCAAAGTACACGGAACGGGCTGACCGAATGCGGGACAGAGAAGTACGACCTCTGCAGAGCGACAAACCTATCTGGATAGCCGTGACTCCGACAAGAGTCCAATTGGTAAAAGTCCCAGTCGATTTGATCAATAAAATGAACATGTCCCGCGGATTCCTCTTACCGCGGGTTGATATACCTTTGTTCACTAACCGGGACTGGTAGGGAGGTTATGCCCCTCCAGGACCAAACTTAATTAATCTATTAAATTACTTTGGGACTTGCTTGAGTACCCCTGTCAGGAGTGCTCACCCTTGTTTCCACTTCATACCAGAGGATTTCCCCGAGGACGGAGCAGGCGACGAAGGCTCGGAATGGTGACGAGTTCTGCCGCGATGCTGAGGCTCTACATAGTACTGGTAGTTTTATATTTTCTGAATAAGCGGAGGCTTTGAGGCCGCTTGTATGCAAAGTGCAATGTTGTAAGTCTGGAACCACGTAGGAAATGAGGATGACCCAACGCTAAACTATCACTCTTTCTTTTAGTAACATAGATGTACCTATCTTTTCTAGAGACTATTTGTGTGCAATTCTAAGGTTTGAAATTTGTCCCATAAAGCATGCAACTCTAGCACACAAGCGGGACCCACCAACTGACAAAGAGAGACTCACGAACTGACAAAGCGGGACCCACCCACTGACAAGCGGGACCCACAAGCTCACAAACGGGACCCGCCAACTCTAACAGGACCGATCAAATCTAGCACCGTTGGAAGAGGACGAGAAAGGCACATGCGTCTTTTTATCTATATATTGATTTGCGTGATAAATTCTAGAATTGCATGTTTCGTGAGATGGAGGAAGTATGTATTTATCAAAAAATAAAAACAATACTAGGATGTACTCTGTATGTATGGTCCCATTTCCAAGGACAGAATGGATGATCACGTGGACAGTGCACGTCCCTGGCATGGCCCTGTTTAGATGTTTCGCGAAATTTTTTTTCGAGTATGTTCCCTCACATGCATGACATATTAAATGTAGTCGAAAAAAATAACCCATTATATGGATGGAGTGTACTTCGCGAGACGAATCTAATGAGCCTATTTAGGTCGTGATTAGACAATAAATTGCTACAGTAAACATGTGCTAATGACGGATTAATTAGACTCATTAGATTCGTCTTGCGATTTACTGACAGAATCTGTAATTAGTTTTGTAATTAGTCTATATTTAATACTTCAAATGTGTGCCCGACGTACTCGAAAAAAATTTCGCGAAGCATCTGTAGCAATGTTCCGTTTCCCCGTTTGGAAGAAAGTCAGGTGAGCCGGCCAATACGATAAAACCTGAACGTCCTGGAAGATGCTTCGGAAGGTTGATCTTTGAATATTATCTCGTGAAGGCTTTCTAGAAGATTCGGCGTCACAAGGCCATCTTGCCGCTCTAGACTCGGTGACTACTCCCTTCATCTCAAAATAAATGCAAATTTACGAGACTCTAGTAACCCGAGCTTGATTCCTTGCGGGAGCGAATCGCAAATTTACGAGACTAGTTTAAAAAATTTCGGTCGTTCGGTGATTTTCTAGACCCGAAGAAGGTTACTTCTTGTTCGGGGTTTTCTAGACGTAGAGAATGTTACTTTTTCTTGATAAAAAACCGTGTGGCTCTTCACACCACTGAGTCTATTTTTTTAAGTTGTGTATTTGTCACTGCTGGCACACGTTGTACATGTTGTTCGTGAAAAGAATGCAGTTTGCTAACATTCTCTCTTCAGAATGGCTATTGGCTTTAACTTTATTTATAAATTAATCTTTACGTGTATTAAAATATAATTTTATTTTGGACCCAATTGTTTTATTCAAATATAAAATCATTCTGTACAAAAACGTGCTTTGAAATCTAACAGCATTATCTGAAGATATTCTTTCAGTGTCACGCGAAAGTGTCTCAGCCAAATTACATTGTGATTCAGGAAGTTGTCCAAGTACCTCTCCCCGTGTGGATAATGTTTCGCAGTTTCTAGAATGGTGATCCACTTTTTTCCAGTCTTTGGGTACCGTGTGCGCAGACATTTCGTACGCGCCGCTAAAATTAGCCAGATCAGTCATCACAAACAAGTGAACTATAAATACTAGTAGAGCTCCCACTTCTCAACAGCCTTTTTCATACGACACAATCATCGACAGCGACGAAGGATAACAGTGACGCCAACAGCTGATGCGGCCACCTCCTTCCTCCACGGTTCCGGCGGTGGCGCTACGCCAGGACACGGAGGCAGCGGCCATCATCGCCGCCCTGGCGCAGGTCATTGCCGGCGGCCGTGGCGTGACGCTGATGACGCCACTACCAATGACATCCACCGCGCTGCCGTTGTGCCCATCGACGTCAGTCGGCAGCCATCGATGGCACGTCAGACCGGCGGCGTGTCAAGCGGAGGCGCCGGCGCCGGCGCGCATTGTCTCGGGTAACTCTGTTCACTCCCCTGCACCGGTCGCGTCGCCGAATGGATACTGATGTGGTTTGTCGTGTGTTCGTGTTAGCCTCTGCAGTGCAAGATCGCACTGCCCATGCGCAGTGCTTGGTGCCGCCGCCAACTCAAGCTCCAATGGCGTCGACGTGGCCGCAAGGAACGTGGCAGGGGATGCCACCGCCGCCGGCGGCAGCAGCGCGGCGTGGCTACCGCGGGGTGAGGCGGCGGCCGTGGGGCAAGTGGGCGGCGGAGATCCGCGACCCCAAGAAGGCGGCGCGCGTCTGGCTCGGCACGTTCGTCACCCCCGAGGACGCGGCGCGCGCCTACGACGCGGCGGCGCTCCGCCTCCGCGGAAACCGCGCCAAGCTCAACTTCCCGGAGCACGCCTCGTCGCTCCGCCACCTGCCGGCGAGCTCCGGTGGGGATCGCACCATGGACCGCTCACCGCGCCCGGAGAAGATGGTGCGCGATGACAATGGCCGGTTCTTGCGTTCTTGGGACATCGGGAGCTCGTTGGCTTCGCCTACTCTGCTTTGTGGGAGCCACGAAATGGGAAACAGCGGAACAGAAGACGCGGGAAATGGTATGGAAAAAAGGAACAGCGCGAGACACTCCTAGGAATCACTCTCTAGCCTCTACAGAGATCGGCGTAGCATTTTGTAGCTGCCTTTTATTTTTCTTCCCCTTTTAAACGGCGTAGAAATTCTAGGTTATTTCCCAGCATTAACAATCCTACAGTCCGTGAGAGAGTGGACAGAGAGAAGCAAGATCAGAGCAATTCCTAATCGCACAGATATTTCTAAAGAACGCCATAATCTTCCGTCCTGAATAACGCAACTACAGAACCGTTGAAGAAACATCGACGAATGCAACACCACAAAGCCCTATCCAGTACGATCTATGTATCAATATCTAATTAACCAGGGCACCCCCTTCCACAATAAATTCATATGGAAGCTGAATGTTCCTATAAAAATAAAGATTTTCCTTTGGTACCTCCAACGAGGTGTGATTTTAACAAAGTACAATCTAGCAAAGAGAAATTGGTCTGAGAGTCAAAAATGTAGTTTCTATGATTGTAATGAAACAATTAAACATCTCTTTTTTTATTGCCAGCATGCTAAGAATATTTGGAGGATTGTTCACATAGCTACTGGATTAACCCCACCTAGGTCAATAGCTCATATGCTTGGAAATTGGTTAACAGGCATAAGAAAGAAAGAAAGACTATTGGTTTTTGTGGGGTTGCAGCAATTTTGTGAGCTATCTGGTGTACGCGTAATGACTTAGTTTATGAAAAAAAAACGAATTACATCTTTATGCAAGCTGTTTTCAGAGGTGCATATTGGTTGAGGTTTTGGGCCTTATTACAACACGAGGAATCAAGGGAAACTACCCATTCAGCAAGCAAAGCGTTGGAGGTCATCGCTTTGGATATCTTTGGCAAGAATGGATGGAGAAGCAATAATAGACTTTGCTTTTAATTATTTCCTTTCATTTGTGTACATTTCCCCATTATATGTGATCAGCTTTAGAGCTGAAACATTGTAAAAATATGGCTGTGTGCGGTCGCAGAGGCCAGAACAATTTCCTTTATCTAAAAAATAGGAGATCCCCACTACAATATTTCTCTCAATCCTCAAAAGGCCACGTCAGCACCCTGGCAGATTAAGAGTCTTTCCTCTTCTTTAAAAAGCTGCTCATGCACTGCCACTTGAAAAGCATAATGGCACGGTGTCACCAGATGGGCAGGACGATCCGGAAAGAATGCATGAAACATTAGTGGCAATTAACTATGCATAGCTGCAACATGGTGCTTTAGTTTAGTGTCTAATAAAAATGTGTCATTTAGCCTAAAAGAATGGTAGCTCCGACGGAATAGGAAGCACCATGTGTCAGCTCTTGGTATTCTAATTCATTGGCTGCGTCGGTAGGAGCTTAAGCTCTGTACACGAGCCTATAAATAGAAAGGTCCATCCACAATGGACATGACAATTATCCAACAAAAGAAACACACATGATGATTATTAGTTCTCTAACAATCGAGAGACGTAAGGATGGACGAAATAGAGGAGAGAAATCTCCAAGATACGAGGAGCCAGCATGCCGAAAGGTGGGTTTGTGCATATTACATATGAATGGCTGGATTGTGCAATACACACATGAGAGTTTTGTTTTGGTTAAATAAATTTGTGCTAATTATACATTATTAAGCTTGACACGCTTGCGCTGAACCTGCCGCCGAGCACAGAGGCACTGACATGTAAATAGCAAATAGGATACCATACGCTCATTGTTCAATACATACGAACGAGACAACCATACATACAAAGCTATATTCAGTAAAGATAACTCCAATAATATAAATAAAAAATAATTCATTTATTGCAATTGTATGTTATTATATTTTATCAAAAAATTGCATATGTATCCTCAGTTATCTATTAAATAAAAACTCATTGTAGAAAGCATCAAATAATCATAAAAAATAACAAAAAACATACCGCGGCAACGCACGAGGAATTCACCTGGTATGTTACAATTCCTCAACACAACGACAACCCTCATAACCCCTTCACAAAGTGCCACGTGGAACATCGGCAGCGCAGAGGGAGAAGGGCCATTATTTATTTTGATAAATGTGTAAATATTTATTGAAAAGTACAATTTGAGAAATATGCTATTTTTTATAAGTTATCTTTTGTCTATATGTGTTGAGGTGGTTTTGTATGCTTCAAGGTGGTTTTGTATGATTGAAGGTGGTACTATATGCTAATTATGTAGCTGGTTTTGTATGTTTTTTGTATAATGGAATAAATCCGGCCTCTACAGTTTAGCGTACACAGTTTTTAATTATTACAATCCTCTGTCTTCAATCGCTAGATTAAAAGGCAAACCAAAACGCTAAATTAAGCCTGATAAATTCTATTACTATATTTCCATCTATGACCCGCAAACAACTCTAAGGCAACCATCTCCAAAGAAGTGCTCGCCTTCATGAATAGTTCTTTTGTCGTCTCCTCATGCTATAGTTGTGACCAGAATCGCAACGAATATGTTCCCCTGAAAATAACTTGCATAAAGGACGATTAACGTTATCAAAAATAATATCATTTAGACAACGCCATATTACCCAGCATAGAGCTGCTGCCCCTGTTAGAATAGTAATGACCTCTTGAGCATTAAAATTTTGAAGCCAATTCCCTAGCATATGGGTTACTGATCTAGATGGGGTTAAACCAGTAGCAACTTGGACAGTCCTCCAAATTGCCTTTGCATGTTGGCAATCGAAAAATTATCCTTAGTCAGAATGACCCCCATTTTGTAGGTACCATAGGAAAATCTTAATTCTTAATGGAATTTTAAGTTTCCATATCAGTTTATGACGGGGAGGAAAATTATGATTGATCATTTGGAGATACATGGAGGAACCATATATTCTCCGCTTTTTGTTAAGTGTCATCCAAATATATCCCTTCCATTGGTCAAATTGAAATTAGAAAATGTGCTACTAGTCTGAGCCATTCATTTAGTTTCTATATGTAGGTGCTCTATGTTGTAATGGACAAAAAAATCTCTTTTGTGAAATGTTCTGGTACCTGTGGCAAACTAAAGATACTATTGATGTCATGTTATTGACTATATAATGGTTGTTGTCATATTATTGTTGTCATGTTATTGCCTATAATGGTTGTTGTCAATATTTTTGTCACATTTTCATGATTTTCTGCTATTTTTTATATTTTTAGAATATCCATGATATTTTAATGTTTTTTATAATATGTTTCTGAAAATCATTCGAATATCTGAAAATCATTCAAATATTTGCAATGGTGTTACATTGGAACTTTTATCAAGTATTACAATTCAACGGTTTGTGCATCCAAACAAGAGAATTGAAATTGGTTGTTGCATATGATTCGAACTATCAATTACATATTTATCCAAACATCATCATTTGTATTTCCTCTCAGCTTTGGCATTCAGACACCAATGCAATTCCTCAGCTAGAATGCCAGCTTCCAAACGAAGCCTTAGCATTTTTTTTTTCAAATGACAGAGGTTTCTTAATATCTTTTTAAAACGGTCTTATTAAGCTAATCTATGCCTAACCGATGTTTTAAAAAATATCTTAATTGTGCAGATCCAGGTTATTCAAAAAACAACATAAAGAATTATTGATCATTCGAAGGAAACACCCGTGTGTTTTAAAAAGATCTAATAGTGGATACGACATTTCAAAATAAAAGATAAAACTAGTACTTGCTGCCGTTCATTTCGAATGAAGTGTTCCGATCCATTCCTGATCGTCGTCTTCTGCATATACATTCATTTTGGATGAAGTGTTCCGATCCATTCGTGATCGTCGTCTTCTGCATATACATCGGGCGCGTTGTTTTGAGTTTGCTCCTTGAGGAACTGAAAAGATGCAGTAAACGTCGTACTAGGTGGTTGAACAACTGTACTTCAAGAAAGTCCTTGCGCAATGCTTGCTTAACGCGTGGTCCGGCCCTCTGGAACGTATACTACGTACATGGAGGTCCTGATATCCTCGACGCGCGGTTTTGCTGTACACCGCACATGCGGTGTATCGAAGAGCCCCGCACAGCCCCCAAGCAGCCACATCAAGCTAGCTGCATGCACATGGTGTGTCAGCGTGCATGGTGTGTCAGCTAGTGGGCCTGAGCGCATTCATTCATCCCTCCGAAGCAGCGACAACGCGCAAAGCACATGGCGTTGAGGGTGGGCCCTATGCAATACAAAGTAAAAAGAATCTACAGCTTCTAAATGAAATGTCCAAATAAAATTCTGATTATACCATTATATTCTTTACGGTGTGATCTTTAAAACTAGACCACACTCAACTATGTTTGGATGTTTTTTTTGTTGGAACAATTTTCTTTTGAAGCTGGAAAATTTTATCGTGAAGGTGGAACAATTGCACCATGTTCATGGTGGATTTGTTCCACCTTTTAACGAAATTGTTCTGTCTTCGTAAAAATATGTTCCAAAAAAATCTAGTGAAAATATAATCAAGTGTGGTCTAGTTTTGTAGATCTCGTCATAAGAAACGTCATGGTGCAATCGGAATTTGATTTGGATATTCGGTTTATAAAATACGATTTTTTTAAAAAAAATTGTCTTGTGGGCCTCGTGCATCTGACCACCGGTACGGAAGGTGAGGAGTGAAAGCTGTGCCTCGTGCGTGGAGGACTCGGCACATGCGGCTCCTAGGGGCTCTCCCGACGCGCCCGCACGAGCGGCTGACGTATCCCTTGCCCACACCGAACAAAGTGTCCTCATGGCATCCACATCAGTCACACGTGTCCGAATCCGACACGTCAGCTAGACACCCGACGCTACACCTCGCTATTGTGCGGTCTGACGTTGGAGCGCAGTGATTCTCGATCGGTGTGCTGCAGCCGCACTGATTGGTACTCCGTATACAGGTGCGTGTTAGAGCAAAGCTAATGGATGCGCTAGCTTGCGGGCGTCTCGTGTGCCAACTCGGCTCCAAGCTGCCAAGCAGTAGTGGTGAAGGCCCACGCCCATTTAATGCTATGCTAAGCCTTTCTATGATGGCAACCAATGGGAGCAGGGAGCCAGCGCTCTCAGCCTCGAAATGATGCATACGCCGGCTCTCAGCTAGCGAGCCATGAGACGTTCATTCCGCTTTCTCGCTCCTCCAGATCATTTGTTTTTCTGACGTGGATTGGGTGCGCCGGCTGAATAACGCCCGTAATACTTGCTCTTACCGTACCGGATCGAAATTGGCGAGCGGCGACTAGGAGCGCCACGGGCCCACGGCACCCCGTCCACCTGATTGTGCCGGCGGCGGATCAGATAGATTGGCCGGCCCGCTCGCGTCGACGGTGGATGGCAGAGCAAGTTCCGAGGAACGGAGTGGAACACCACGCGCGCGCCACTGGGTACACATGCTCCGAGTCTGGACGGGGTCAGAGAATGGAAGAACCGATCGAAGAACTGAACTTTCGGTGTTCTAGAAGATTCGACCGGTGGCTCGCTGGCGCGTACGCCGTACGTTTTTTATAGTCTGCACCAGTCTCACCGGCTCACCGCTGTCCACCTTAATAGCATGTTGAAAGACTCTCATTGATGCCCCATTTCTCATCGCACCTGGGTCGCGTTTAGATGTTTCTCGAAAAAATTTACAGTACGTCGGGCACACATTTGAAGTATTAAATATAGACTAATTACAAAACTAATTACATATTCTGTCAGTACATCGCAAAACGAACCTAATGAGTCTGATTAATCCGTCATTAGCACATGTTTACTGTAGCAATTTATTGTCTAATCACGACCTAACTAGGCTCATTAGATTCGTCTCGCGAAGTACACTCCATCCATATAATGGGTTATTTTTTCGACTACATTTAATATGTCATGCATGTGAGGGAACATACTCGAAAAAAATTTCGCGAAACTTCTTAACAGGGCCCTAGTATGATAGTCTCGGTGTGAAACGGCGCCTTGCTTGGGCGCAGCTGGTCCCTGCCGATCCCCAGGAGCTCCAGGGTGGGAGCATACATGATGTTGAGGCTGCTGCCTCCGTCCATGAGCACCTTGGAGAAGCGTGTGTTGCCGATGACGGGGTCGACGACGAGCGGGTATTGCCCCGGATTCGGAATGAAATCGGGGTGATCCTCTCTGCTGAAGGAGATGATCTCCTCCGACCAGTCGAGGTACTTCGGGGCCGCCCGGTGTACTGCCAGGACCTCTCGACGTTCGCGCTTGCGCTGCCGAGACGTCATGTTGGTCGTGGGCCCCCCGAAGATGAAGAACACATTCTCCACCTGGGGGAATCCACCCTTGTCCTTGCCGTCGGCGTCTCCCTTCTCGTTGTCGTTCTTCGCGGCCACGCGGTTGTAGTATTTCTTCAGCATCTCACACTGCTCGAGGGTGTGAGTGACCGGGCCCCTGTGGTATGGACACGGTTTCTTGAGCATGTCGTCGAAGACCCCCGGGCCTCGAAGCTGACCCCCTGGGCCCTTGCGGGCGGGGTCCGCCGCGAGGGCTTCGTCGGAGTCGTCGTCTGGCTCTGGTACTCGTGGCGCCTGCTGCGCCTTCTTCCCTTTCTTCCCCTGCTTCATCTTTTTGGCGGGGGCCTTAGGCTTGTTTCCCTCCACGGGCGTTCCTTCCACGTGCTTCCCCTTCTTGTCGACGAAGTTAGCGCCCTCTGCCTCTTCGCCGGAGGCGTAGCGCGTGGCGATGTCGAACAACCCACTAACGGTAGTGGGGGGCTTTCGTCCAAGTTTGCGCACTAGGCCTCGATTCGTCGTGCCCAGGAGGAAGGCGTGAAGCACCTCCGAGTCCCCGACGTTCGGAAGGTCTGTGCAGCATTTGGAGAAGCGACGAACGTAATCTCGCAGGGACTCGCCGGGCTTCTGGCAGCATTGCCGAAGGTCCCAGGGGTTCCCCGGGCGTACGTACGTGCCCTGGAAATTGCCCACGAAGGTGTTCACAAGATCGTTCCAGTCATGGATCTGGTTCGGGGGCAGCTGCTCCAGCCATGCTCGCGCCGAGTCCGCGAGATGGAGGGGCAGGTTGCGGATGATGACTTCGTCGCTGGACGCACCACCCAGCGTGCATGCCAGGCGGTAATCGTTGAGCCAGACTCGAGGGTCGGTCTCCCCGGAGTATTTGACGATGGTGGTTGGTTGCCGGAATCGTGGAGGTATCGGTGCCGTCCGGATCTCGCGGCTGAACACCCGAGTACTAGGAGGTTCCGGCGATGGGCTCTTGTCTTCACGGCTGTCGTAGCGGCCTCCACGTCGAGTGTGGTACCCATGGCCGGTGGTGGTGTCGAGCTTCCTTTTATTGAGGATGTGACGGGCGTCATCTTTGCCGGCGCGCGTGTCCAGCATGCGTTCCTTCACAGGAGCCTTCATCCGGCTCTTGAGAGGAGTACGCACTGACTCCGCCCGGTCTTGCGCTCCGCCCACGACTCCCGTGCTGTCGGAGCATCTCATACGCGACGCGGAACTCTCGGCCTGCTGTACCGCGGCCTGTTCGATCAGGGCTTGCGCGTCGCGGCGCAGGTTGCGGCCCTGCGGCGTTGATGGCTCCGGCATCGCCCGTATCAGCGTAGCCGCGGCGATTAACTTCTGCCTGGTCCTCGCCAGGGCCAGGGGGTCGTCCCCGTGGTCGTCGGCCATGATTCGCGCCTGCGCGGTGCGTGCCACCTCCTGCGCGAAGTTACTGGGCCCTGGTCGCCCCGTTTCGAGGGCTGCGCGCAGCCGTCGAACCTGGCGTCGCTCGTCTTCGAGGCTGGCCTCGAGTTCTCGCACCTGGATCAGCTGGGCCTGAACCAGCGCGGCGTCTCCGGTCGTGGGAGGTGCTGGCTGCCGGGGTGCCGCGCTTCCCACGGGGTCTCGTGGCACGACGGGGCCGTTGTCCTCCGTGTCCGGCTCGAATACTGCCGCGACAAAGCACTCCCGCGCAGGGTCATGATCCCCCGTGCTCGAGTCATCAGAGTAGTCGAAGCAGTAGTCCGCCGCGGCCTGGAACGCCACGAAAGCCTCGTAGTCGCGAAGTTCGAGGTAGTCCCACTCCGGGTCCTCCCGCGAGGCCTCGTCGGCGCTTGTGCCGAGGTATGAGTCGCCCGGCGAGGTCGCGATAAGGTTCCGGATCGAGAGCAGGTGATGTCCAGCGAGATCGTCGTAGGTGTCCATCGCCGTGCTGATGGATGACGAGTACGCCATGCCCGCCCCACGCATCCCATACGGGAAACGTGACGGCTCGGCCTCGCTCTCCCCGTTCGGGCGCGTGGTCGGAGGCGCGGGTGTTGGCGTGGCCGTCGTCTCCTCGGCA
Source organism: Urochloa ruziziensis (assembly GCA_015476505.1). Lineage (NCBI taxonomy): Eukaryota > Viridiplantae > Streptophyta > Magnoliopsida > Poales > Poaceae > Urochloa > Urochloa ruziziensis. Next base: position 1,826,356 of record CM027122.1, read on the forward strand.
ATGGCGCTTTCGCTGAGGTCGACGTCGTCCAAACGGCGCGCGTGCGCGGCCCGGCGCCGCTCCATGCGTGCTCGTCGCGAGCGTTGCCCTGAGCGCCTCTTGCGCCTGGGCGTTGGTGGCGGCGGTGGGCTTGTCGCGGCGGTCGCGGCAGTGGTGGCCGCATCCCTTGGGAGGAGCCGCATGAGATAACCGTTGCCGGTTGCCTCAAACCCCAGGCTCCCGAACCAGATGGTGAATCCGGCCGGGAGCGGGTCGGATGAACCGTAGGAGCAGCGGTCAACGAGGCGCTCTGTACGGATCACCATCGAGAGAACTGGTGGGTCAAGAAGTCGATCACAGCGTGATTCCCCTACCTGGCGCGCCACTGTCGGTGTCGGAACCGCGCGGGGGTCCAACACCTGCAGAAAAGTGCGCTGTGTCCCGTCTCTCGATGGTCGATGCAAGGGCAATGCGGTGACACGAGGTTTATCCTGGTTCCGATCTTCCGATCGTACGTCCAGCAGGGTGTGCTTGCGCACTTGTATTGCCTTGCACCGGGGGGGTGCTCGTAGTAGGGGGCTACAAGCTTGGCGGGAGAGGAGGATGAGCCTCCAGGTCCCTTAGAACGAGTGAGAGTTGTGTTGCTTGATGAACTGAGTAGTGAGTATGTGAACGAGTATGTGAACGAGTGTGTGAATGAGTGTCTCTGGTGGCCTCCTCGTTCTATGGGGCTGCCTCCTCCTTTTATAGTTCAAAGAGGGGCAGTTACAAACAGTAGAAGTACAGTACTTGGTACAATGACGGCGTACGACGGGGCGTGACTACGGGCGTGACTCTTGTCTTGGCTCGTGTTGTCGGACTATGCGACTTCCCGGCGTATGGTGCTCTGGCGCATGGCGTGACGTCCCCTGTACATGACGCACGCTCCTTGTGCTCCTGATTTTATGGGCTGGCGTGGGTCGTCATCATCGAGTACATCGGGCCATGGACCCGTTCGAGTGCTCCCCCTGTCCGTTCGAGGGGTCCCCGTACCGGAGTTGGTAGAACAGGGGAGCGTGACAGTACAGGGCTGTCACGTTGCCCAGGCTCGTGACGCCACACAGGTCCATCACGCTGTACAGTGTAGAGGATGACCGCACGGAGTCAAGGATGACCGCACGGTGTCGGAAATGACCGCACGGTGTCAGGGGTTGGCAGAGATGACCGGGGATGGGCTAATGATTCGTCGCTCGACTTCCTCGCCCAAGGCCGTGCGGAGCCATTAAATGCTCTTGTCCATGGGGTAGGTGAGCCGTCAGCGGGCCCCGCGAGCGAGGGGTCTCGAGCGAGGCGGAGATAGGCATCGAGAGCGGCCTCCGGGCTTCGAGCGAGGGGCCTCGAGCGAGGCGGAGTTCCGCTTCGCTCGAGGGGTATTGGGCACCCTCGAGCTTGACAGCGGATTAAGACCTCTGCACTTATTTTTCGCCGGGTTAATTGGTTCCAGCGGTTTAGTTGGTGATTACTGTTGTCTTAGGGCCTCTCCCAGGATTGGCACCGACTGTAGCCCCCGAGGCCATGCAGTGATGAGTGTCAGACCTGCATGGGTTAGTGTTCTTTCTGGAGTTTTGGCGTTTCGAGGTCCCTTCGCAGAACTTTCCGTGGGGGCGCGCTAGCGCACCCGCGGGTGTAGCCCCCGAGGCCTTGGAGTAGTGAATTGCATCGTCCAAGGTCTTGTTCTCGCCCTTAGACTCCAAGTTGTCTTGTCTCGAGCCATCGTGGGTTGTCCCTTATGGACCGAACCCTGACTCGGCCAATTTCGAGAGGCCTTTGACCATGAGTTTCGACCCTCGTCGCCCCGTCACGGGAGGAGGGGGGACACAGTTCCATGCTACCCATGAGCGGGCCGCGAGTCATGGACGTGTCGGTGAGCTGTTAGCGGGTGGTTCAAGTGGACGTCCGTGCCCTGCTCGTTTAGGGTCGGCTCGTGGTCCGGAGACACGTCTCATACAGAACAAGCTTACAAAGGTACGCCAGGCAAGGCTCGATCCCATTCGTTAGGACCGAGGGCTCGATGCGCTCCCTCGTTGGGATCCTTCAACTGGCCTCCTTTGTTCAGCCTTGAACGCGGATCAGGGCATCCTCGAGGCCTCGAGGCCTTTGTTCGAGGTTGAGCGCGTTCGTGCATGCCCCGTTCGCCCCTGACTCTGTTTGATCTGGAGAGCCTGTCGGAACTCTCGACGGGAGCCAGGCTTCGACCCCCTGATCAGTAAAGCTCGAGCGATATATGCCTTACCTGTGCTGGTGCGGAGCGAGGGAATATTCACTGGCGGTTTGGTTGGGGCGGGGTCCGAGGCGTCCGATCAGGCAGTCATGGCCAACGTGGCGCAGCCAGGGCGCAGTGGCGCGCCTTTTCAGGCGAGAGCGGCGCTTAGCTCAAACCTTTGTTCCCTCCGTCTCTTCGTACTCGCTAGCCCTCGAGAGCTTAGATCCAATCCATCTTCACTCCCCATCCTGAGCCATGGTGACCTTGAGGGAAGCTGCCCCATGGAGCCCGTCCACCGCCGACAAGAACTACCTGGAGTCGCTCGTTGCGAGAGGCCTGCTCCCCAAGATCTCTTCCGCCGGCCAGCCGGAGTGGATGGCGCCGCCATCCTCGCACAGGGTGCCGGCTCTACCCCAGGGCTACGTCGTGAGCCTGGCTCGCCTGCACGAGCGCGGGTTCGGATCTCCTCCCGGGGATTTCATCCGCGCTCTGTGCACGTACTACGGGGTGGAGCTCCATAGCTTCGCCCCGAACGCCATTTCCCAGGCGGCGGTGTTCGTCGCGGTGTGCGAGGGATACCTGGGGGTCCCGGTGCACTGGGACTTGTGGATTCACTTGTTCCGGGCCGAGCTCCACACCATCGCCACTGGGGCCACTGGGGTGCGGAGACTTGTCCGCGCCGGCAGCGTCATGTTCCAGCTGCGGGAAGGGAGAAAAGATCTCTACATCCCCACCACCATGACGTCCAACAACGCGGACTGGGACAAGGGGTGGTTCTACCTGCGTAACGACGGTAACCTCCTCCCCCCTTATACTGACAAGATCGTGGCGGAGAAGCCGCTCGCATGGAGCTGGGGGGTCTCCCCTAAAGCTCGTCAAGACAAGCTGGCGATCTTCACCACGGCGCTTCGATCCCTGGCGAAGAAGGGGCTAAACGCCGCCGCCGTCATCGCCAACTTCCACCAGCGGCGGGTGGTTCCTCTCATGCAGAGGAGCTTGCCCATCTACCAGCTGACGTCGAGGGCCCCTTTCGAGGGTTCGAGGATGGCCCAGGAGCCGCTCTCGGCTGCGGAGGCGGCCCAGCGGGCGCGGCGCGCCGTGGACTGCACCAAGATGGCGGTCGAGGACGACGTCCTCTGGGCCATCAAGATGCGCCCCGACGAGGGTTACCTTACCTTCGTGAGTATTTTCCCTTCTCCTTTCGAACCGTTTCGCGCTCGTATCGAGTTTATTAAGCGATTAACTTCGTATTTTCAGAGGCTGACGCACAAAGGGCACCGATCGGCTCCCCCTCTCCCTGACGTCCGCGAGGCCAACCGCCTGAACGCCGAGCGGCAGAAGGCGCGTAAGGACGCGGAGAAAGAGACGCGCCTCCGGAAGCAGCGGCGGAGGGACGAGCACCAAAAGGAGAACCGGAGGCGGGAAAGGGAGGGTCTCTCCCCGCTGCCGACCCCCGACAGCACGCCCGAGCCAGAGGAGGACGACTCGTCAGACGACGAGGTTTTCTTCGAGTCGGCGACGGTGGCACGCGCCGCTGGCGCGTCCCCGCTCGTGGCCGCGACGCCAGGCGCGTCGGGTGCTTCTGTCCCGGCGCCCGCCCCGCCGGCGAGGGCCGGGGTCGCCGGCGAGCGAACCCCCGCGCCTGCGGTACAACTGCCTTCGCGCCGCTCCCAGAAGCGGAAGCTCAAGGGCGTCAACCGGTAAGTGTTTCATCCCCCTTCGACGGCTCGCTTTGGTTGATGTCTGCGTCGACTTTCTAATTTCTGGTTTGGTTGTTTTAGCGGGACCTCCACCCCCGCCGCCCCCACGCTCGCTCCCATCAAAGCCCTCAAGACGAGGGTTCACTCGACACCCCACACCGAGGCCCCGCCCTCGCGCATGACGCTTGAGGCTGAGGCCTCGCTCGTGGCCAGCTACGAGGCGGCCATGGCCAGGGGGGTCGAGCGAGCGCGGCGGGAGCTTGGCCTCGAAGGGGCCGCGGAGGGGCGGGGCTCGGCCCCCACTGGGGTCGCCGGGCAGGGTCGTCCGGGAGAGCCTGCGGGCCCAGGCGCGGAGGAGGAAGGAAGGCGCGCGAGGAGCGAGGTGGTCTACGTCATCGCCGACGAAGAAGACATGGCGCCGGGGTTCGAGCCCCCGTGCGAGGCACAGGCGCTCCCTCCTACCAGCGCGGCGCCTCTGCTCGAGAGCGGGGGTGCCGTCGCAGAGGAAACTCCCGCGCCGGCAGAGGCCGCTGCGGCGGTCAGTTCCGTCGTGGCCGCGGGCCCAACCGCGCCTTCGAGGCTGGAGGTGGTCGAGGGTAGAAGCGTCCCCGCCAGCGCTTGTGCCAGCACGAGTGGTGGTATCCGAGGCATCCTTGGGCTGGACCGCCCTGGGATCCCGGATGAACTCGTCTCCATCGCGGAGAACGAGAACCAGCTCTGGCTGGAGCATCACCAAATCGGCACCGACCTCCAGAACGCCCTCTCCGACGCGCTCGAGCTTCACCGGACCAGGGGGCTTCAGCTGCACGTGGTGAGTTTGTGTTCTTCGCCCTTGGCCCCTTTGATTTTTCGCTTCGTGCCTTGACTTCGCGTTGTCCCTCTGTACCAGCAACTTCGAGACCTGGCGGCGTCCAAGGTCTCGTACATCGCCGACCAACACGCCCACGTCCACGATCTGATGCAGAGGAATGCTGAGCTGAGCTCTGAGGTGGACCAGGCTCGTGCTGCAGTGAACGAGGCGTGGGCTGATGCTCGCGCGCACGGCGAGTCCCTGAGCCGCGCAGAGAGGGAGCGCGACGCTCTGCGTGCTGCGGCCGCAGAGAGTGCCCTCGAGGTGGGGCGCTTGAACGCTCTCCTGCAGGAGAAGGATGCTTCCCTCGCCGCGGCACAGGCCTCGCTCCGCCAGCAACACGAAGCAGCTGCTGCGGCTGAGGCCCAAGTCCTTGAGCACAGCGTGGCTCTCGAGGTGCTGCGGTCGACGACCCAAGAACAAGGGGCCTCGTTGGCGACGCTGCGGGAGGAGTCGTGCGCGGTCCGCGCGCAATGGTCTGCTGAGAAGGAGCGGGCAGCCGGTAAGCTTCGAGCCTCTGCGTAACCTTTCCGTTCTTCCAGAACCCACACTGGCCCTGTCGCTGAAGATTCCTTTCCTTTTTGATTTATCCTAGGCTTGCAAGCGGCCGTGGCGGACTCGCAGGCCAGGGCGGAGGCGGTGGGGGTCGCTTATGCATCCTCGCAGCAGGAGCTCGAGGAGCTACGAGAGGCCGCCGCCTCGGTGTGCTTGGAGTTCGAGGAGGACGGCGCCCAGTCTGGCAGTTCGTTGGCCAGCCGCCTGAGGTCTCTGGGTGACCGCGTCATGGGGCGGGTGAAGAACGCGTTCCTCCTTGGCATCCGCAAGGCTCTTGGCGTGGTGTCGACGCACTACCTCGTCCAGCTCGACGCACTGGCGACGGGCTACGTCGTCGCTGAGGGCCTCGACGATGATGCTGCGGTGGCCGCGGTCGAGCAGGTTGATGCCAACGTAGCAGAGACGGCCGCCGCACTCGCTACGCTCTTCGCTGACGAGATCCTCCCCGGTTCAGGCGAGGGTGACGACGACACCTCCCCAGAGCGCACCGTCGACGGGGATGGCGCTTGAAGAACTTTGCCTGCGACAGTGCCTGCGAGGCGAATTTGTAATAGGTTTAGGAATCTTTATGTTTTGAACTTGTGGATGTTTGAGAACTTCGGCATCGTGCTTGATTGTATTTAAATTCGCTATGTTCACTGTCATTTCGGTTGTGTGCCTCGAAAGGAATTCGACCGGGTTAGACCATCTCCCTGCGCACGGGAAGAGCTTGGACTGCTCGAGCCCAGGGGTGTCGATGGGGGACGCCGTATCCCGAAGGCGTAGGCTTTCCCTCGATACCGACACTCTTGGACTTCAAGCAGCCGCGCCCCGCCCCTCCGCGAGTAGCTTAGGTTCGAGAGTGACGTAGGGGGATGCCGTATCCCGGAGGCGTAAGCTATCCCACGACATCGCCACCCCTTTGCCTTAGCCGTCGATGCCCAACCTCCGTCGCTTCTTCGTACACACAACCGAAACATGACAAAGCGACGAAAATTTGTAGAAAATTGCGAGAAGAAACAAGTGGCGAGGGGTGGAGCGTTTGTTCCCAGGGTAATGTGCCCTGTGGTAGCCCCCGAGGGAGTTTTTGTCTTCGCGCGGGGCGAAGAAAGAATCTCCCTGCCCCGTGCGTGAAAAGTCGTGATCGAAATGATGGAGAGATGGAGCGTCGAAGAAACCGTAGGGTAGAAGGGTAGCTTAGCTTTTTTGTCGGGGCGGCGCAGGTGATGCGACGGGTGCCTGGCTCCGCTGCCTCAGCGCTGGTGACGCGACGGGTGCCTGGCTCAGCTGCCTCAGCGCTGGTGACGCGACGGGTGCCTGGCTCAGCTGCCTCAGCGCTGGTGACGCGACGGGTGCATGGCTCCCGCTGCCTCGTCCCGTCACGGGCGTCCTGTCACTCTGTCAGCGTGCAGAGCATTCAGCGAGGGCTGCAGCCACGACTTGCGTGCCGCTTCGCCGAGCGATGGCGTGCTGCGAGGGCTGCGACCTCGTCATGCGTGCCGCTCGCTGAGCGATGGCGCGCTGCGAGGGCTGCGGCCTCGACATGCGTGCCGCTCGCTGAGCGATGGCGTGCTGCGAGGGCTGTGGCCTCGACTTGCGTGCCGCTCGCTGAGTGATGGCGTGCTGCTGTCTTTGATGTCGTCCGCCCCGCCTTTCTGACGAAAATAGTAGCCTCGTGACCTTGGCCGTAGTGCACGTCCCCGTCGGACCGCCACGCGTCGAGCGTGTTTCCTTTCTGAGGGATGCCCGCCTCTGCCGTGCTGTCACGCGCCGTCCTCTCGCCAGGGGGCCCCCTTGGGGGTCTGTCCCATGAGTAAGGCACGTGGGGCCGCTCCGCGCGGAGGGTCAGGCGCATGCCGCGGAATGGGCCTAGGGTGTGGGTGCTATAAATAGGCTCGACCATGGTGGTAGGGATCACAAGTGCTGTGAGCCTTTTACGAGTTCCATGGGTTTAGAGTTAAGAACGGCGGGGTGGGGTGGAGTTCGCCCTCCTGACTTAGTTCGAGGGTGGGCGGAGCTTTGGTGTTAGAAGAATGCTAGCGAAGGGGAGGGCGAATGAAGGAGAAAAGGTGTCGGCCGCATCTGCCTCGCCGGCAACCGCTGCCTCATGTTCCAGCTCGGGCTGGTCGACGCTCGGACTGCAGTTGTCCTCGTCGGCAACCGGTGCCTCGTCTTCCAGCTTGAGCTGGACGGCGTGCAGGCGATGGTCGAACGAGGCAGGTGCGATGGGCACCCGTCCACGGCGTCCAGTGGCGGCGCGCTTTGGTGGCAGAGTGGTCTTGCTTCCGGGTGCGCGCCACGTCTTGATAGGTGGGCATCGCAGCCGGCGTTGCGCCGCTCAGGCCCTCGCCATGTTGGTGAAGGTCGTTTCACCAACCGGGGCGCGCGCGACGACCTGGAGGTCGACGAGGTTCTTTGAACCTTTGCCGCGCCAGCCGTGGAGAACTCCCGTTTGCCTTGGCGTATGTGGCCATGCTGGTGTTAGAAGAAAACTAGCGACGTTCCTAGTCGGTCTAGGGTCGCCAGTGTTGAGAAATGGGCATGGCTACATCCGTCTTTCGGCCGCGAAGGAGCGGCTTTGTATATTGTTTGTTGTACACGACCGTTCGCCGGTCATGCGTTTTATGGCAATAAAGAGCTTCCTTCATCCACTCGAGGGGCGTTACGCCTTTCTCTCCGCGAGACAAGCGATAATTCCAATGTTTAAACTGTACACGATCTTTATTATTACTGAGGAGTCGCATGAGCTGATACATGGGCAAGCACGAGGAGCTTAAGGGTAGAAACGACGTAGTTGCTGGATGTTCCAGGCGTTAGCGAAGACTTCGCCCCTCTCGTTGGCTAGCTTGTACGTGCCTGGCTTCAGGACCTCGGCGATGATGTAGGGGCCTTCCCACGGAGGGGTGAACTTGTGGCGCCCTCGAGTGTCTTGTCGCAGCCTAAGGACCAGATCTCCCTTGCTGAAGTCTCGGCGTCGCACCTTCCGCGCTTGGTACTGACGGAGCGTCTGTTGATATCTTGCCGAGTTTAACAGCGCAACGTCACGCGCCTCGTCCACGCAGTCGAGGGAGTCTCGTCGAGCTTGCTGGTTCGCTTCATCTTGATACGCCCTGAGCCTCGGGGACCCGTATTCTAGATCCGTGGGCAAGATTGCCTCGGCGCCGTATACCAGAAAGAACGGGGTGAAACCCGTGGCTCTGCTTGGGGTTGTCCTAAGGCTCCAGACGACCGAGGGTACTTCGCCGATCCACTTGCGGCCAAACTTGTTCAGCTTGTTGAAGATTCTCGACTTCAATCCTTGCAATATCATGCCGTTGGCCCGTTCCACCTGGCCATTGTTTGGGGATGCGCAACGGCCGACCAATCCACGCGGATGTGGTTGCGGTCGCAGAACTCCAAGAACTTCTGCCAGTGAATTGGGTGCCATTGTCAGTGATTATTGAGTTCGGCACTCCAAACCTGTGGATTATGTCGTCGAAGAACTGTACCGCCTTGCTCGATCGGATGTTCGTGATGGGCCGGACCTCGATCCACTTCGAGAACTTGTCGATGGCAACCAGCAGGTGAGTAAAGCCCCCTGGCGCCTTTGGCAGCGGACCCACAAGATCCAATCCCCATACGGCGAAGGGCCACGTGATGGGGATGGTTTGTAAGCTCATGCGCCGGGAGGTGCGTCTTGCGGGCGTAGAACTGGCACCCTTACAGGTACGCACGACCTCTATCGCGTCGGCAACCGCCGTGGGCCAATAGAAACCTTGTCGAAAGGCGTTGCCCACGAGGGTTCGGGCCGCCGCGTGATGCCCGCACGTTCCTGCATGGATGTCTCGTCATCAACTGCCGTCCTGCGGGAATGGGGAGGCAGCGTAGCATCACCCCAGAAGGGCTACGCTTGTACAGCTCGCCGTCGATCATGGCGAACGACTTAGCTCGTCTGGCGATGCGTCGTGCCTCGGTTCGATCCGAGGGTAGCGTGCCGTGGTCAATCCAGTCTACGTATGGTGTCGCCAGTCCTGTGAGGCCGGAGATCCGTCGATCTCCATTGCCTCCTGCTCCTCAGGCGGTGGTGTCTCTGGTTGGGGGGTCTCGACGCCTTGTGTCGAGGGATCCTCGTCCATTGGCTCGATGCGGGCCTCCCTCGAGGACGCTTCCGACGTCGTGTCCGGACGCGGGGGCTCGATGGAGGGTCTCGAGCAGTCGCGGGCGAAGACGTTCGGGGGGACAGTGGTTCGCCCCGACGCAATCTTAGCCAACTCGTCCGCTTCTTCATTGTACTTGCGCGCGATGTGGTTGAGTTCGCGGCCGAGGAATTTGTCTTCGAGGCGCCGCACTGCGTGGCAGTATGCTTCCATCTTCTCGTCGTGGCAGCTCGAGTTCTTCATTACTTGATCTACGACTAGCTGCGAATCCCCTCTAACATCGAGGCGTTTGATGCCCAGCTGGAGGGCGATACGGAGCCCACTGAGGAGGGCTTCGTATTCCGCCATGTTGTTGGAGGCGGGGAAATGCAGCCGTACAGCATAGCGCATGTGTTCTCCATGAGGTGAGATGAAGAGAAGCCCCGCCCCCGCTCCGGTCTTCATCACAGATCCGTCGAAGTACATAGTCCAACACTCTGCATGTATCTTGGGCGGGGGTAGTTGAACGTCTGTCCACTCGGCGACGAAATCCGCGAGAACCTGGGACTTGATGGCTTTGCGCGGTGCGTACGTAAGCGTTTCGCCCATCAGTTCCACCGACCATTTGATAATCCTCCCAGACGCGTCCTGGTTGCGGACTATCTCCCCCAAGGGGAACGACGAGACCACAACCACCGGGTGCGCCTCGAAGTAGTGCCTTAGCTTTCTTCGAGCCAGCACGACCGCGTACAACAGCTTTTGGATCTGCGGGTACCGCGTCTTGGTTTCTGATAATACCTCGCTGATATAGTACACGGGTCGTTGTACCGGCAGTGTATGGCCTTCTTCTTCTCTCTCTACTACGATGACCGCGCTAACCACTTGGGTCGTCGCGGCCACGTATAGGTAGAGCGTTTCCCCATCCCTTGGTGGCGTAAGGATGGGTGAACTCGAGAGTGACGCGACGAGCTTGTCGAGGGCTTCCTATGCCTCTGGGGTCCAGGAGAAACGTTCGTGTTTCCTCAGGAGCCGGTACAGAGGTAAACCCTTTTCCCCTAGCCGAGCTATAAAGCGACTCAGCGACGCTAAGCACCCCAGGACCCGTTGGACTCCTTTCAAGTCTCGGATCGGGCTCATCCGTTCGAGAGCAGCAACCTTCTCGGGGTTGGGTTCAATGCCTCGCTGGGAGACTATGAAACCCAACAACATGCCTCGCGGCACTCCGAAAACGCACTTCTCCGGATTGAGCTTTACACCGGCGGACCGGAGAGCCTTGAAAGCGGCTCGCAAATCGTCGACCAAGTTGTCTGCCTTCTTGGATTTTACGACGATGTCGTCGACATATGCTTCCACGGTGCGCCCGATCTGGTCTCCGAAGACCCGAAGCATACATCGCTGATACGTGGCTCCCGCGTTTCGAAGCCCAAACGGCATCGTAGTGTAGCAGTATATGCCGAAGGGGGTGATGAAAGAAGTCGCGAGTTGGTCGGATTCTTTCATCTTTATTTGGTGATAACCGGAATACGCATCAAGGAAGCAGAGGAGTTCACACCCCGCGGTGGAATCTACGATTTGATCGATTCGTGGCAAAGGAAAAGGAACTTTGGGACATGCTTTATTTAAACCGGTGTAATCCACGCACATCCGCCATTTCCCATTCTTTTTCATAACTAGTACAGGGTTAGCTAGCCACACGGGATGAAAAACTTCCTTGACGAATCCGGCCTCCAAGAGCTTGCGCAGCTCCTCTCCAATCGCTCGACGCTTCTGCTCGTCAAAGCGCCGAAGGCGTTGGCACACCGGCCTGGAGTTGGGCTGGATATCAAGGGAGTGCTCGGCGACCTCCCTCGGTATGCCGGGCATATCCGAGGGGCTCCACGCGAAGATGTCGGCGTTGGCGCGGAGGAAGTCGACGAGCACCACTTCCTATTTGCGATCGAGAGTGGAGCTGACCTTCAACGTCTTGTCGTCAGGGTTGCTGGGGTCGAGGGGTACGTCCTTAGTCTGCTCGGCTGGCTCGAAGCTGCCAACGTGCTTTGGCGCGGGGTTGTCGATCTCGTGAACCATCTCTTCCAGACGGGCTACACAAGCTTCATCTTCAGCGAGTGCCTCGGCGTGTTCGACGCACTCGACATCGCACTCGTAGGCGTGCTCGAACGAGGGCCCCACGGTGATGACTCCCTTCGGGCCCGGCATCTTCAGCTTGAGGTAGGTGTAGTTCGAGATGGCCATGAACTTGGCGTAGCACGGTCGCCCGAGAATGGCGTGATAGGCACCCCGAAACCCCACCACCTCGAAGGTGAGGACTTCCTTGCGGAAGTTGTCCGGCGTCCCGAAGTAGACCGGCAGGTCGATCTGCCCGAGGGGCTGAACCCGCTTCCCTGGAGCGACGCCGTGAAACGGCGCCTTGCTTGGGCGCAGCTGGTCCCTGCCGATCCCCAGGAGCTCCAGGGTGGGAGCATACATGATGTTGAGGCTGCTGCCTCCGTCCATGAGCACCTTGGAGAAGCGTGTGTTGCCGATGACGGGGTCGACGACGAGCGGGTATTGCCCCGGATTCGGAATGAAATCGGGGTGATCCTCTCTGCTGAAGGAGATGGTCTCCTCCGACCAGTCGAGGTACTTCGGGGCCGCCCGGTGCACTGCCAGGACCTCTCGACGTTCGCGCTTGCGCTGCCGAGACGTCATGTTAGTCGTGGGCCCTCCGAAGATGAAGAACACATTCTCCACCTAGGGGAATCCACCCTTGTCCTTGCCGTCGGCGTCTCCCTTCTCGTTGTCGTTCTTCGCGGCCACGCGGTTGTAGTATTTCTTCAGAATCTCACACTGCTCGAGGGTGTGAGTGACCGGGCCCCTGTGGTATGGGCACGGTTTCTTGAGCATGTCGTCGAAGACCCCCGGGCCTCGAAGCTGACCCGCTGGGCCCTTGCGGGCGCGGTCCGCCGCGAGGGCTTCGTCGGAGTCGTCGTCTAGCTCTGGTACTCGTGGCGCCTGCTGCGCCTTCTTCCCTTTCTTCCCATGCTTCACCTTTTTGGCGGGGGCCTTAGGCTTGTTTCCCTCCACGGGCGCTCCTTCCACGTGCTTCCCCTTCTTGACGACGAAGTTAGCGCCTTCTGCCTCTTCGCCGGAGGCGTAGCGCGTGGCGATGTCGAACAACCCACTAACGGTAGTGGGGGGCTTTCGCCCAAGTTTGCGCACTAGGCCTCGATTCGTCGTGCCCAGGAGGAAGGCGTGAAGCACCTCCGAGTCCCCGACGTTCGGAAGGTCTGTGCAGCATTTGGAGAAGCGACGAACGTAATCTCGCAGGGACTCGCCGGGCTTCTGGCAACATTGCCGAAGGTCCCAGGGGTTCCCCGGGCGTACGTACGTGCCCTGGAAATTGCCCACGAAGGTGTTCACAAGATCGTTCCAGTCATGGATCTGATTCGGGGGCAGCTGCTCCAGCCATGGTCGCGACGAGTCCGCGAGATGGAGGGGCAGGTTGCGGATGATGACTTCATCGCTGGACGCACCACCCAGCGTGCATGCCAGGCGGTAATCGTTGAGCCAGACTCGAGGGTCGGTCTCCCCGAAGTATTTGATGATGGTGGTTGGTTGCCGGAATCGTGGAGGTATCGGTGCCGTCCGGATCTCGCGGCTGAACACCCGAGTACCAGGAGGTTCCGGCGATGGGCTCTTGTCTTCACGGCTGTCGTAGCGGCCTCCACGTCGAGTGTGGTACCCATGGCCGGTGGTGGTGTCGAGCTTCCTTTTATTGATGATGTGACGGGCGTCATCTTTGCCGGCGCGCGTGTCCAGCACGCGTTCCTTCACAGGAGCCTTCATCCGGCTCTTGAGAGGAGTACGCACTGACTCCGCCCGGTCTTGCGCTCCGCCCACGACTCCCGTGCTGTTGGAGCATCTCATACGCGACGCGGAACTCTCGGCCTGCTGTACCGCGGCCTGTTCGATCAGGGCTTGCGCCTCGCGGCGCAGGTTGCGGCCCTGCGGCGTTGATGGCTCCGGCATCGCCCGTATCAGCGTAGCCGCGGCGATTAACTTCTGGCTGGTCCTCGCCAGGGCCAGGGGGTTGTCCCCGTGGTCGTCGGCCATGATTCGCGCCTGCGCGGTGCGTGCCACCTCCTGCGCGAAGTTACTGGGCCCTGGTCGCCCCGTTTCGAGGGCTGAGCGCAGCCGTCGAACCTGGCGTCGCTCGTCTTCGAGGCTGGCCTCGAGTTCTCGCACCTGGATCAGCTGGGCCTGAACCAGCGCGGCGTCTCCGGTCGTGGGAGGTGCCGGCTGCCGAGGTGCCGCGCTTCCCACGGGGTCTCGTGGCGCGACGGGGCCGTTGTCCTCCGTGTCCGGCTCGAATACTGCCGCGACAAAGCACTCCCGCGCAGGGTCATGATCCCCCGTGCTCGAGTCATCAGAGTAGTCGAAGCAGTAGTCCGCCGCGGCCTGGAACGCCACGAAAGCCTCGTAGTCACGAAGTTCGAGGTAGTCCCACTCCGGGTCCTCCCGCGAGGCCTCGTCAGCGCTCGTGCCGAGGTATGAGTCGCCCGGCGAGGTCGCGATAAGGTTCCGGATCGAGAGCAGGTGGTGTCCAGCGAGATCGTCGTAGGTGTCCATCGCCGTGCTGATGGATGACGAGTACGCCATGCCCGCCCCACGCATCCCATACGGGAAACGTGACGGCTCGGCCTCGCTCTCCTCGTTCGGGCGCGTGGTCGGAGGCGCGGGTGTTGGCGTGGCCGTCGTCTCCTCGGCAATGGCGCTTTCGCTGAGGTCGACGTCGTCCAAACGGCGCGCGCGCAGCCCGGCGCCGCTCCATGCGTGCTCGTCGTGAGCGTTGCCCTGAGCGCCTCTTGCGCCTGGGCGTTGGTGGCGGCGGTGGGCTTGTCGCGGCGGTCGCGGCAGTGGTGGCCGCATCCCTTGAGAGGAGCCGCATGAGATAACCGTTGCCGGTTGCCTCAAACCCCACGCTCCCGAACCAGATGGTGAATCCGGCCGGGAGCGGGTCGGATGAACCGTAGGAGCAGCGGTCAACGAGGCGCTCTGTATGGATCACCATCGAGAGAACTGGTGGGTCAAGAAGTCGATCACAGCGCGATCCCCCTACCTGGCGCGCCACTGTCGGTGTCGGAACCGCGCGGGGGTCCAACACCTGCAGAAAAGTGCGCTGTGTCCCGTCTCTCGATGGTCGATGCAAGGGCAATGCGGTGACACGAGGTTTATCCTGGTTCCGATCTTCCGATCGTACGTCCAGCAGGGTGTGCTTGCGCACTTGTATTGCCTTGCACCGGAGGGTGCTCGTAGTAGGGGCTACAAGCTTGGCGGGAGAGGAGGATAAGCCTCCAGGTCCCTTAGAACGAGTGAGAGTTGTGTTGCTTGATGAACTGAGTAGTGAGTATGTGAACGAGTGTGTCTGGTGGCCTCTCCGTTCTATGGGGCTGTCTCCTCCTTTTATAGTTCAAAGAGGGGCAGTTACAAACAGTAGAAGTACAGTACTTGGTACAGTGACGGCGTACGACGGGGCGTGACCGCGGGCGTGACTCTTGTCTTGGCTCGTGTTGTCGGACTATGCGACTTCCCGGCGTATGGTGCTCTGGCGCATGGCGTGACGTCCCCTGTACATGACGCACGCTCCTTGT
Organism: Urochloa ruziziensis; assembly: GCA_015476505.1. NCBI lineage: Eukaryota > Viridiplantae > Streptophyta > Magnoliopsida > Poales > Poaceae > Urochloa > Urochloa ruziziensis. Next base: position 1,841,406 of record CM027122.1, read on the forward strand.
GCTCCTGATTTTATGGGCTGGCGTGGGTCGTCATCATCGAGTACATCGGGCCATGGACCCGTTCGAGGGCTCCCCCTGTCCGTTCGAGGGGTCCCCGTACCGGAGTTGGTAGAACAGGGGAGCGCGACAGTACAGGGCTGTCACGTTGCTCAGGCTCGTGACGCCACACGGGTCTATCACGCTGCACAGTGTAGAGGATGACCGCACGGAGTCAAGGATGACTGCACGGTGTCGGAAATGACCGTACGGTGTCAGGGGTTGGCGGAGATGACCGGGGATGGGCTAATGATCCGTCGCTTGACTTCCTCGCCCAAGGCCGTGCAGAGCCATTAAATGCTCTTGTCCATGGGGTTGGTGAGCCGTCAGCGGGTCCCGCGAGCGAGGGGTCTCGAGCGAGGCGGAGATGGGCATCGAGCGTATATGCACATACAAAAAGGAGTTGCTTAACATAATGGAGCATAGGGTGAGCATTGCAACAAAACACTTGTGTGGGTGTTTCTAACTACGAGCAACACATGGGTCTCTTTTGTTTTTAAATTTTCCCCTTAAGGATTTTTTTTTACTGCCGTGGAGTGCATAATAAGAACGTGATGGATGTCTATGGGCGCATTCCCTTTCGTACTTGCATAGTAAGTATCAACATCCGTGGCCATTAAGCCTCCACTTGCCAAAAATAAGGTTTTGGTACACCAAACCGGTCATGAATCAACAATTATTCTTCGCCCGGTCCACCCACACGGGTCCCGTGTTCATGCTCAGGCAAGATTCCCATTACGTGCTCGATCCACCGCTCGTTATCGATGTTGAACTCCCGCTGCGTGCGTGCTATATGCCACAAATAAACCTAAAGCTAAGGCCCTTGCTCGTTATCGATGTTTGGCATGGCTCTTGCTCCACAGAGAGCAGCTCCACTCCTAAACTCCAGCTGGAGTCAGCTCCACGTGGAGCAAGAGCTGACTGGAAGGGGTGTTTGGCTAGCAGGCTGCTCCAAACTCCAGAAATGGGGGTTTTGAGGGTAGATTGCCAATCTTGCCCATGGTTTGTTTGACTTAACTGTTTAAAAGTGAAATAGTGTTCCCGCCATGCATATGACACATATTAATGCCCATAATACCAAATATTCATAATAAAAAATATTACAAGTTCATTTTCTCCATAACACGATATGAAAAAATATTACAAGTCCATTGTCTCATAGAAACCAAATATTCCATAATACATATTCATCATCATGACACTAGTTCCACGCTAAGGCAATAGATGTAGCTAAGGTATCACGAAATGCATCCATGGTCACAAAGCTTGCTTCTGTAGTAGACTCGTCAGAGGCATGTGGAGACACTGCATCCTTTTTATACCTATCGGGGATTGTGGGCACAAAGTTTGGATCCCGATCGAAATTAGCAAAGTCGACATCACCACTTGCATGCTCACGTATGAAATTGTGTAGAACCATGGTAGCAGCAACAATCTTCTTTTGTGTGAGCATGGTATAGCCGGGCATTTTATAAAGAATTTGCCATTTCATTTTATATGCCCCAAATGAGCGCTCAATAACATTACGAATAGATGAGTGTATCCGGTTGAACTTCTCTTTAGGAGTAGATGGTTCCATACCTCGATGCCATTCAGGTAAGTGATATCTTTCACCCTTGTATGGAGTTAGGTAACCCGGACGATTAGGATAGCCAGCATCTACAACATAGTACTTGCCTACACATCATATAAAACAACATAAGAAAATGATGCAAGAATATAAGAAAATCAACACCAAGTGATTAGAAATAATTATACCTTCAGGAGGATGTGGGAACACATCAACATCTGCATGCAATGCATGGAACAATACACTTGTGTCATGCAAAGCACCAGGTTGACCCGCAGCCACATAAGTGAAGTGCATGTCAAAGTCACAAACAGCAAGTACATTTTGAGTTGGAATTCCAGTCTTACCAATATACCTCACTTGTTCTTCTGGAGAAAGACTGACACGGATATGAGTTCCATCAAGAGCACCAATGCAATCCTTAAAGTGGGGATATGCCCACTTATCATTCCTAATCCGCTTGTGCACAGTGCGAAAATTAGGATCTGTTGGTCTCAAGTACTCATGAGCCATTGCAACCACACAATCTAGAACTTCATGAAATTTTCTACTAATGGTTTCTCCAGAGTGCGTAAACTTGTTTTGAGTTCTTCTATTAGACTCACTACCACCACACACGAACAGAAAAATGGCCAGCATCTCATAGGTATTCATGTGCTTTGATGGTTTCAGTCCATACCTCTCAACTAACACATCATGAAGGTCAAGTAATATATCCTTGCTCATCCGAAGCATATTGTGGCATTGTGCAGGAGCATTGAAGGTCTCATTCAACCATCCAACTCCACTTAACTGAGATGTCCTTGGTGGTGCCTTGACCATGTACATGTCAACATAACCTAACACAAGCTTGCCAGCACCTTGAATCATATTAAATAAAAATTCACCATCATCACTAGAGTCATCACTGTCACTGCCAGACATCTGTACAAGCAAAAAAAATTGAACTGAGAATAATGTAATTATAACAATAATCAATTTGGGTTACAGACCATAAGAGTGCAAGCTCACAAATGAGCATTCAAATGTAGCAGGCAAAGAAAAAAGGACGAGGAACATAGCAAATAAAACTAAGACAGGATACAAGTGACAATAGTCACTGAAATTCACTTCTACTTTGAATACTTGTCTGCATATTTCCTCTTCAGCCAATTAAACTTTATCTCATTAGTAGGCATGGTCATCCACATCTCTCGTTGCTCCTTCTTCACAAATAGCTCAGAGGCGATGTAATGCTCATCGGTCCCATAGTCGGCACCACAAGCAATCACATGTTCCATTACTTGTTCAATAGAAAATTTTTCCTCTCTCTTGGAAACATATTCATTAGCTGAGCTAGCCATACTTGTGACAGCCTCTTGAATGAGAATAGCATTCCCTGTCTTCACCTTCTTGTGCTTTTCTTCAACACGTCTTGTTGTCCTCTTCCCACTAGCAGGTGTTCGAACATCACCCAGACCTTGTGCATCTTCACCCAGACCTTGTGTCTCATCATCCAGACCTTGTGTCTCAACAGCCAGTTCTTCTGCCTCCTCTGGAGAATCACCAACAGCAATAGGTGTTTGCAGATTGGGAGCACATGGAGACCAATGGTCAACACCAATATTGATGATGTCTCCAAAACATGTTGTCAACTCATCTTCATATTGAAGGGGCTGCTTCCTAAACTTCCCACATCCTGGAATATCCTGAAATATACAAGGCAGAAGCACATAGTAGAACAAGTTTGATCATCAAAACTGAAAAATGAAAACATAGCATGCTAGAATTTACAATACACTTACAGCTTTAGCTTTCTTCCACCATTCATCATCCATAGCAATTGTGCCATTTTGCCAACCAGTACCAGTTTGCTTCCGCCTAAGTTTTTTCCAAGTCTTCAAATCTTCTTTCAACTTGTCCCACTTGTTTTTTACTTGCACTTTGGTTGCATCAAGGTTTGCCATATCTTTCAGCCCTTTCACGATCGCATCATAACCAACCGAATTCAAGCAAGTGTTTGGCTGATTCCCTTTTTCAACTTGTTCGACAAACAACTTAACTAGGATCCGAAGGTTATCAGCATTATGCCAATCGATTTCCGGCATCTATACCAACTCACAAACAAAATTTTAGAGTGCATCCACATGTACAGAGACCACACCCAACCAAGAAAAGTATGCATCACATGTACAGTATGCATCAATCACAATGGGAGGCACACTAATTCCATGCAAATCAACTAATTTGATAGCTGCTAACACCAATTTCAACAACACAATTCCATTTTCAGCAAGCAAATAGGGAGACATTAGGAATCAGAGAGAGAAATTACCTTCCTAGGGTTGAAGTCTCCCCTGTCCTGCTCCTCCCAGGGGCGGCCTCTTCCCAGGCGCGAGCGGGGGAGGGGGGGGGGGGCGCGGCGCGGGTCGAGTCGCAGGGGGGGGCGCCGGCGGCGCGGGTCCAGTCGCGGGGGGGGGGGGGGGGGGGCGGCGCGGCGCTGAGTCCAGTCGCGGGGGGGCGGGGGGGCGGCGCGGCGCGGGTCCAGTCGCGGGGGGGAGGGGGGGCGGCGCCTCGAGTCGCTGGGGGGGGGGGGGGGGCGACGCCTGGTGGGGGTGGGAGGGGAATAGATGAAACGTTTTTTTTGTGTAATCAGTGGCAGTGGTGGGTAATTACCCCCAAACTCCACGACTAGGTCCATATTTGAGGTTGCTGGAGTTGCAAAAGAGGTACTCCACCAAAATGTACTAGAGCTCCTCAAACTCTAGGGAGTTGGGCTGTTCTTGGAGTTGGTGGAGTTGAGGTGTTTGGGTAGAAAATTGGTTAGAGTTGGAGGAGTTTAGCTCTAGAGCCATGCCAAACAGGGCCTAAGACTCCTCCCCAATTCTAGAGCTGCTAGCTCTTCCATTCACCGTTCTTGCTTGGTCCTGTTCAAAGGGAGGGTATCTGTCTTTTCTTCTTCTTCTTTTTTTTTTGTTGCTCCTCCATTTTTTTTTTAGAACTCCTCCATTTTTTTCAGCCCTAAAGGAAAAAGGATCAACAGACTATATATAGGTCCTTTTGGAATTTGGATGGCCCAAAATGGCAGTTATAAATGGGCCCCCTCTTATCCAGATACGTACATGCTCGGCCATACGCCGCCCGCACACATACCAGTATACCACTATACCAGTATGAGAGAGATATGACTTGCCTCCTTGGCGTTGGTTGTCGCTTTGCACCTGGGATTCCCCCACTTCCTTTCGCCGGAGCTGGAGAGAGGTAGAGACGATTGGCAGTTTGGCACGCGACCAACACCACCCATCACAATCCCATCGCACTGCTCCCACAGCGACTACTACACCAATCCGTTGGTCCATGCATGACCCTGAGCCATCCCCGGCCTGCTCGATAGGTTCCGAATGGCACGACGATGGATTGGGTGTCTCACCCGATCCGATTGTCCCCATGCATGTCGGATGAAGCGCCGGGCCAGGCCCCACGCCACGCCACGCCGTCTCGTCTCCAATTGGATATGGCCAAATCCACGAATCTAGTTGCTTGTAGCATGCTGCGGCTATAGCGATTTTGATTTGATTTTTAGCGGCCGGAAATTAGAGGCCCGATAGAACTGCGAGAATTTTGAAGGGTGTGCAAAAGGAGACGTCGTCGTTGGAGCAGGCTGCCATGCCCATGTTAAGATGAAGAAAGCTACTACTGGATTTACTGTGGCTGGGAGACTTAAAAGCCGTGATTTTCATCAGCGCGCTGATCGATGAGAAGGGGTGAAGCAGGTGGGAGGTCGTGGTCAGTCTCCGGGCACGTCGATTTCAATTCCCTATCATGGGACGACGACCAACCACCGCGGCTACTAATAACTTGCTGCCCCAATTATCGACCCATCTTGCTCCTGCCATGACATCCCAGCAGCGACTTTTGACCGCGGCACTCGCGGTTCTGATGGCGATCCATCGTCCGGGGCCGCGTCGACGACGTGCGTATCAGTATCAGATGCGGCGTATGTATAGGCGTCCGGCCGATCTCCATCTCCCTGGTCCCTGCAAAAGGATCAGCTCGATCGGAGCGTGCTGTAAAGTCTCCAATTGACTGTTTGCTATGTACGGAGTATGGCCTTTTGCAATGGTGCGGTAGCCAGAAATATCTCCTCAGACAGGCACACGTACGTACCTGCCCGTTCAACGATCACTGTTGACGGTTGACTCTGTGCCTACGGTGCTCCACTGCTCACGTGCCACGCAAGCTTCCCGCTGCGCCCGGTTGCCATCGTGGAAAAACTCAAGCATCGATTGACAGTTTGACATTGATGCTGCGGCTAGTGCTTTATTTCTTTTTTCGAAAAATTACTAGTGCTTTATTTCTCATGGAGATAGTTACCTACGAATGCTGGCATTTGTATCCATTGAACGCTGCTCATACGCAGGCCGATATGATGCTGTGCTTGAGCGGCGACACTTCTTTTTTGTTTTTGTATATTTATCAAATGTTTTGGCTTTTTTTTTAAAAAAAAATCTCTTTCAAGGTTGCATACTATGCTGATATGCAGATGGATTCTCCTCTCGTGCTCACATCCTGATATCGTCCTTGTTTTGCTCCGCAGTTGCTTTCCGTGTCAAGCCTTCCGCTTTATCGACGACTTGACGCACGATCGAGTTGCCTGCGCGTTCTGCATGCAGAGCCGGGAGCTAGCATTCATTCAAGCGGGCTGCCGCATCAGCACTTGCCTCCCGGCCGGCCGGCCGGTTTGCTTCTGCGGGCACCAAAGGTCACGGCCAGATTAATGACGAACAAACAAGCATCCGTCGTCAGGTTCTCAACCTTGTTTGCTTCTTTCGCCTCTAGAAAAACACCATAAAAGGATTGGTACTCTTGGAACGGCATGCGTGTAATGGATGGGTGCGTACGCAGTAACGCAGATAGCCGTGCAACCACTCTCCTCGATCCGCAGCACACCAGTGCACCACCAATCGACGCCATCACATTGTCGTTAGTTAGCCGCGCGACCAACTGACGGACAAAATGAGTTTGTTTAAGAAAGAATCTGGAATACGACTGTACATTTGCGTGCGACCAACTGACGAACGAAATGAGTTTGTTTAAGAAAAGAGAATCTGGAAGGCGACTGTACATTTGCGGTCATAATCCTTTCATCTCGATCATCATGCATGTTCCATCATCCTGCCGCTGCGAGCCTGCGACGTCTTGTACTGTGTGCTACTAGCTCGCACTAGAAATAAAGGTTGATCGACAGGTTTCGTCCCGTTCCGTTTCCGTTCAACCACCGTATCAAAACAACCTCTCTCGTGTGTTGGGGGCATGATTGTTGATCGGATCGGACGGACGTGGAAATACAATTACCCCGCCCGGCCTTGTCACCATCGTCACCTCGCACTAGGGCCGGCCGGCTAGCTGATTGGACGGCTGATCTGTCATCTCTGTATGAGCAGCAAAGGGAAAAAAACATACTACTGCATTCTCTCCATCTTTTTACTGGATCCCGATAGATGGATGGGTATATATACTTGGTATCAATTCAATAAGATCTCGAGAATTAAATACCCAAACCTGGCAATGTTTGATCAGTGCAAGGGCCCGTGTATTTAAACGGTTGGCAACTGGATCCCGGCCTGCAACTGCAAGGCAGCGAGCGAGCCGTGTCACGTGACGTGATCATGCACTGCGGCAGTTCCCGGCGACGCGAACGCGATCTATAGACAGCAGGGGACGCGATCTGTCGCGCGGCGACGGGTTCGCGACAAGGACGATCGGCCGACGGACGGACGGATGGATGGATTGGTTGATTCCGCCAGGCGTTTGCTTCAAGCGAAAGGCCGGCGCTCACTGACAGAAAAACTCGTGCGTGGCACTTAGTGCCGGTCAGTCTGGAGCCGGCACTAACGTGGCCCGAGCGAGGAACAGTGACCGCGAAGCCACGTTAATGCCGGTCAATAACACCAGCCGGCACTAACGTGCGTCATTTAGTGCCGGCTGGTGTTATTGACCGGCACTAACGTGACGCGCCCATTTAGTGCCGATCAATAACACCAGCCGACACTAAATGACGCACTTTAGTGCCGGCTGGTGTTATCGACCGGCACTAACGTGTCCCGAGCAGGTTCCTTTAAAAGGACACCATCTATCACTCAATCACATGTGATGCATAGGCGAGATGGTAAGGAAGCAATGCGCGAGGCTAGAGGTCGTGGGTTCGAATCCTCGCGGCCATGTACGCGTATTTACGCGTGAAAAAATCGTGGGACTCGTGACTTGTGATGTTGCGCGTGTGCGGGCCTCCTGGGTGCGTGTAATATTTTTTTTATTTTTTGGTTGACGTAAAAGCGCGTTAATATTTTTTTTTATTTTTTGGTTGACGTAAAAGCGCGTTACCAGCCAGCACTAATCTGTATACGTTAGTGCCGGTCGTTTTGACCGACACTAACGTGCCGACACGTTAGTGCCGGCTACAGGGACCGACACTAAGGCTCTCTGTAACCGGCAATGATAAGAGATTTTCTCCCGGTGGCTGGTCGACCGGACCGATCGTGTTGGCTGGATGATCGATATCGATACGCACGTACGGCGGTGCAAGGGAGTAGCAGTGGATTGATGTGCCGATGCCACGACGCCCTGCCGTGGATCGTGCCACGGTTGGACGACGCGACCTAGGAGGCTAGCGCACCGCACCCCCACCTGCCACAACGCGCGGAACGGATTCTCATCTCAGAGCACTCAGCAGGTTGCGTTAATTACCCTTTTCCCAACACGTACAAGTGCTCGCCTTTCACCATCGGTAATTCCGATACGTTAGTTCGCTCCCCTCAGAAGAAACGCTTCGCTAAGACGACAAAACATTAGCAAAGCCGGAAGCCACCCGTTAATTAGCGCATGCGTGCAAGCATTCGTCGATGGATCATCAGAAGGCGATGGACATCACCTGGCAGACGAAAGACCAAAACAAATAGAAGGAAAAAAAAAAAGAACAGAGAGAACGACTTGCCCGCTCAATCCGCTGCATTCGCTATCGAGCTCTAGCCTGTATGGCCTGTATGTACTGTACTCTGTAGCATGAGCATCGCCCAAAGTATTCGTATTCTCAATTCAGTTCCGCTTCCGCCCAGCAGCCTGCTGTATCGTCTGGGGACACATCGGCTGATGATATTGTTGTTTTTCCCGGCTATCCCTGTCAGGGACTTGCATCACCCCAAAGCTGACAAATCAATTAGCACCAGCACTGTTTAACAACTTTAAGCAAGCAGAAACCCAACCATCACGACGTGTGCTCAAAACACATGTGTCGATGACCTGCATGTACACAGCAGCTAGCCTTCCGTTCCTAGCCAGCATGCATCACCGAAGGAGGAGCACGAACGAACGAGCGACAGTCAGCGTATTGTACGTTTTTTTTCTGCCACGTAGGAGTGACGGCGGCTCCGCCTTTCCATCCATCTGATTTTCCAGATGATAGCATCGCATTATCCTGTACACACGGTACCTAACTTATGCCGCGTCACGTCGTGTCACCAAAACAAACTATAATACTGTTGCGCGCGACGAGCACAATTTTAAGCTGGCCTGCACTACACGGCGCGGTGGTTGCCTTTATTTTTGCCTCTCTACAATCAGCTGGAAAGAAAATAAAAAACAAAACCCCAGTTGCCCTTGCCTTCAAGCCTCCCCTAATCCTCGCTTCACTCCACTGTCCACTTCGTCGTCAGTTATCACCGGAACCGGCGAGTTCGGCGGCGGGGAGGTGACCGGAGATGAGATGAGGTCGAGCCGATCGCTTTTTTGTTTCCGGCCAACCGGTCGGTCTGATTTGATCACTCCGGGATCCAATTCCCGAGGCGGCGGCGAAACGCGTCCAATCGCACGCAGGCCTTGGATCTTGCACTTGTATTTTCTCGGCCATTTCTGTGGGCGGGCACCCCGTATCCGTCCGTCCGTTGGCTGGCCCCGTTGGCCTTTTCGAGTATGTTCTCTCACATGCATGACATATTAAATGTAGTCGAAAAAATAACCCATTATATGGATGGAGTGTACTTCGCGAGACGAATCTAATGAGCCTAGTTAGGTCGTGATTAGACAATAAATTGCTACAGTAAACATGCGCTAATGACGGATTAATTAGACTCAGTAGGTTCGTCTTGCGATTTACTGACAGAATCTGTAATTAGTTTTGCAATTAGTCTATATTTAATACTTCAAATGTGTGCCCGACATACTGTAAAAATTTTTCAACTTTCATCTAAACTGGGCCATGGGAAGAAGAAAGAAGATTTCAAGAGGAGGGGAAAAGCCTGGCACAGTACGATTCCGGTCGTGTTTGTTGTCAAAAATGCAGCGCACCCTTCTGCTCTGCTGGATTTGACATGTCGATCGAGCTGGCACGGACGGACCAAGAGCGAGCCGGTGAGCCTCCAACACGATAAGATGGCATCGCGATTTTCTATTGCTTTTCTTGTATTTTAATTGCCTGCAAATGTCAGACTCAAGTAAAGGATAACAGCATCCTTGATTCCTTGTTGGACAGCGATCGTTGGTTTTATAAGGTGTGAGAGAGTTCGATTGAGTTTTGTAAAAATTTCGAGCAATTGATTCCTAGGCGTAACCATTGAAGACACTGGCCTCTATCACAGATTTCTCTCGAGCTACGTAATTTTCTTAGTCACAAAATCACTATTATCCAAGATGGATTACGGTCGAGTTCCGCATCATGTTTACTCGACTGCTGCAGCGTTTACATGGAACTTCCGCTGGCCGGGGGTCAATTCCAGGTGATTAGTCCAAAAGCCAGCAATCAGTCCTCAGTTGGAATAAATCAAACAGTAGACGCCACTTGACGATGAAAGGAGAACAACTCAGCAGGGATGGCACTCGCCGCCGTGGCGTCAACAGAAAAGCGGGGGCGCCGAAGAGAAAGCGAGGAAAAATAAATAAATAAAACGAGCGAGAAGGCAGGCGCAGCCGCCGCCGCGGGAACGACGGTAGGGGGGGCTCGAACCGGAACCGGGGCGGGCCTAGATCGCAGGCCGCAAAACAGCTTCCCGTAACCAGCGATATTTCCTGGCGTGGGCCCCACCACCCCCCTCTCTCATCCTCCTTCCCCTTCCCCGCTTCCTTCCCCGCTTCGCTTTGCTCTCATATATTCCTCCCCTTTCCCCCAAAATCTAATAAAATCCTCCACCCAAAACCCACGCAGGAGACAGCGCAGCCAGAGCAGCGAACCACCCCCCTCCCCTCCACGCCCCGCCGCTCGCCGCTTTGCCTCCTCATGGAGCAGGTGCCGCCGGCGACGGCCGCCGGCTTGGGGGGCCCCGGCCCGGGCCCAGGGTCCGGGTACCCGGAGTCCACGGAGTCCTCCCCTCGCAGCCGCGGCGGGGACTCGTGGGACGAGCCCTTCCCTTCCTCCGCCGCCGCCGCCGCCGCGGCGGCCGGCGGCGGGGGCCGGCTCCGCCTGATGTGCAGCTTCGGGGGCCGGATCGTGCCGCGCCCCACGGACAAGTCCCTCTGCTACCTCGGCGGGGAGACCCGGATCGTGGCCGTGGACCGGCACGCGTCGCTCGCCGACGTCCACGCGCGGCTCTCCCGGTCGCTCCTCGGCGGCCGCCCCTTCACGCTCAAGTACCAGCTCCCCAACGAGGACCTCGACTCGCTCATCTCCGTCTCCACCGACGAGGACCTCGACAACCTCGTCGACGAGTACGACCGCATCGCCGCCTCGTCGTCCGGCGGCGGATCCTCGCGGACCTCGCGGATCCGGCTCTTCCTCTTCCCCGCCAAGCCCGAGTCCTCGTCCTCCCTCGGCTCCCTCCTCGACGACTCCTCAAAGTCCGAGAACTGGTTCGTCGACGCCCTCAACAGCGCCATCTCGGGATCCCTCGACGGCATCCCCAGGGGGATCTCCACCGACTCCGCCTCCGTCAACTGCCTCCTCGGCCTCGAGGACGACTCCTCCGTCCACTCCCGCAGCGGGGTCCCCAACTCGGCGCCCTCCGAGGACCAGCGCGTCAGCCAGCAGAAGCTCCCGTCCGCCGCCGCCGTTGCCGCCGCAGCAGGCGGGAGGCACCCGCATGACGTCCAGTCCGTGCCGGACTCGCCGATGCTGGATAAGAACTCCTCGTTCGGCTCCACCTCCTCCGCGCCGTCGCTATCGAATCTGCCGCCGATACGCGTGCGCCCGGAGGACCGCCCGCCGCCGGATGCCCGCGTCATGCCACCTGCCACCGTCGAGGACCACTTCGCGCAGATGGGGATCTCCGAGCAGCAGCTGCCTCCTGCTGTCGCCTACATGCAGCCGCCACAGCAGGTGCCGATCCCTGCCATGGCCGTTCCAGTTGCAAGCCCCTCTGATGCTTCCAGCCGAGTGTTCTCCGACGATGACAAGTTGTCCGATCACAGCGGCGGAAGTCGGAAGCCACAGCCTCCAAAGCAGGAGGTTCCACCCGTTGCTGATCCCACCAATAGGTAGGTTGGTTGGTTAGAACATGACCAATTTTACATACATATCTTTATGCTTTCATGCTTTGATTTATCTCGATTCATAGAAGACAGATTGCTTTAATATGAGTTAGGATGAAACCTTATGCGGATCATGTTCTTATCAATTATTTCAGAGGCGCCGTCTACTACAACGATAGGTCACCTCCAGCTGAACTGAAGCGAGATATGCCAGTGGGAACTGAAGCTGCCAGCTACCGCCTCCCAGTATCTGCTCCGGATGCCGCCGCTGCCGCTGCAGCTGCTGCAGTGACACAGCCCCCACCTGGATATGTCTTTGCCCATATGCAGCCGCCTCCACCACAGCAGCATCAGCAGCCACCGCAGCCTCAGCCACCACAACAACCACAGCAGCCAGCTCCACAGCAGATTGTTACTGCCGGAAATCAGCATTTCATCCACAACCCTGCCACTGGCACCTTCATTCCAATCCAATCATATTACCACCATCCTGTCCCTCAGCAGGCACCCCAGCCACAACAAGTGCCGCGGCCTCAACAGGCACCTGCATTCGACCCAAATACTGGGATGTACTACATTCCTATGCAGCAGAATGCACCTCAGCCATATAGCATGCCTCCTGGTGCAGCTACTTTGCCACCGCCAACCCTTGTTGACACAACGCCAAAGCCAACCGTGCCGATTCCTCAGATGGCTGTGAAGCCTGAATTGCAACAGCCTGGTGTTTACCGAACAACTGCTCCTGCCCCTGCACCAGCGCCCAATGCCGCACCTGGATATGCCGGAATGGGATACCACCATGTTATTCAATCCCACCACCACCCTGCTCAGCAGCCTGTTGCAAACATGGCAGGCAACTATGGGTATGAGTACGCTGATCCGAATCGCCCACAACCACAAGTCTACTACTCGCAGGCAGCAGCACCTCCAACATTGCCACCTCAGTATCAACCCATTGTCTCTCCTGATGGTGGTCACGGTCAGGCTGAAAAACATTAAGCAGATCTGCATTTGAGGATGAGGATTGGTGAATTCGGGTATGTTGCAAATTCTGAAGGTGTAATTATCCTGCTGTTATCATTGTTGGTTCTTCTGCATGTTACATGAATCTGTGGCGAAGTGTTGTTATTAGGAAGCTGTGCATTTGGGATCAAATCAAGTATGCATCCAAGCATCGATTGAAAATAAGATCATAATGGGATGGTTCTTGTGTTGTTGAGACTGAAAAGAAGAGTGACAATGCCGGATTAGATTGGGGAAAGCCAAGTGTTGGATCCCAGTTCCAATTGCTGCCGTTTTTTTCTTCTTATTTTGAATAAATATATAGTGTCCAAAAGAACTTGGTAAAAATGAACTCCTCATCATTTGTGTAGCCCTCTGTACATTTGAACTCTTGGAAGTCATTCAGGTTGAGGTGCAGATAAGTGTTATTAGTTTGCTTGTAGAAACTTCATTCGAGTTAAATATCATAATGTATACATCGGTCCGGTTTTGTACTTTGGTATTGATGTTGATATGTTTCTTATCTTTTAATTTAAATACATTGACCTTGATTCCCTTGCAACTGGGGTAGCCCTGGTGTCGTGTATCTCCCGGTTTGCTTCAGAGCGTTCAAATGATCTCGCTTTGAAGTGTAGCAGCGTTCTTTATACGTCATTTTCGTTGGCTGTCTAGTTGCAGCGCATATCAACAAAGGCCGTAGTCTTAGTGTTCAAACTGTATTTTCATTGCTCGGTCGTTCCTGCCCTGTAGAAGAAAAGTAGATAGAGGATTCAAATCTGCAGATTGATTTTTCTTGTTCCGTTGGTCCTGTTGCCCCCCATTATTTCTGGGATTCTTGTTTTGCAAATTATCTTATCTGAATTTGAATGGGTTTCCTGTAGAGCTTCTATTGTTTTTTTTTTTCTGTTAGAATTTAGATATTGTCTTGTGGATTGACACACGCAATCAAATGGTCCCTATATCTGGATCTCATTTGGAGGGGGGAGGAATAATGTTCGTGAGATCTGGAGGGGGTCATTTCGTTGATGTGATGGATCAACCAATTCAATCAGGCTATGCCTGTTTTCCCGGGGCAGATCTTTCCCAGTTAAATCACCACCACATACTTGTTATTATAGTTTAAATAATTAAAATCTGCAGATTGCTCCTACTTTAAATGTAAACCGGTAATTATCTGCAAATTGACAGTCCTGATGCGGATAATCTCATCTCTGGTGAGAAACGGGAGTCCACCCAAGGAGGTAGGTGCGGTGGTCCTAGATCCTCGGTTATGCGGTGCTAATGATGTGATCTGCTGCCACTGGCCTCGATCTTATTCCCTCGCCGGGCGAGAGCGGAGATCCAGCGCCCGCTTTACGATCTTCCGAGAGACCGAGATGGCCCAGGCCCCCCGAGAGGCCGAGAGGCTCGTCCAAAGGAGAAGCGGGCACTTGCTTTTGGCATGGCGCCAACGCCAAGATAGCCGATCCCTTCTCGATGATCCTCCTCGGCCGCCGTCGCTTTACGGCTGTGTGCCCACACGCACGTACGAGAAGCCTCCATCGCCGCGTAGATAGAGAATAGTCTATTGTCTGGTGGGTGTATAAACAAGTAGAGTTTGCTTGGTACAATGACATTGCAATGATCCTTAGGCACACCTGCTAGCACTGGTTTACGCCTTTCCTTGTACTGCTACTGTAGTATTTAAACCCTTGTTAAAAGGGCGATGAGAGCCTGGCGAGCACGTTCAGGGAGCACTAATAATCGGTGACCAGCCAGCTCGCCTTTCCTTTCTTGTTCCTCCTTTTGCGGCTCCATGATTTGTGTCGAGGGCGTGGCGTGGCCGAGGCCAATAACGCTCCGGGTGTGACCCTCGACGAGTCGTCATGGGGGTCAAATCAAATCAGCAGGAGGCGTCCGTCTAGTTTGTTGGGTTGTTGGGAGCTGAAGCCGTGCAATCTGCCACGTACATGCCGTTATTGGCCCCCTGTACATGCACGCGCGGGGACGAGAAACGCGGCTGCTAGCACGGAGGAGATCCAGTATTGGATCCGGCGGCAGGTGCCGACGCGACGAGGTCGTCGGCTCTCGTCTCGGGGTACGCGGCGGGCGGCGTCGCGCACGGCGGATCGGATCGGCGAGGCTGGCACACGAACACGAGGGGTGCCCGGCGGGTACGCGGTCCGAGCTGGGCGGGCGGGGCAGGCACAGGCAGTCCCCCGCGTGGTGGCAGCGCGGCACACGCTCGCGCCGCACGTGGGGCTGTGGAACAGATCGGTCAGGTGTGCGTTGGGGGGATTCGCGTTCGCTGCCGCGCCCCACTCCCGTGGCACATGGAGAGCCGCCCGCTGCTGCTGGCCACGGCTCGTCGGTGCGAGCGCAGCGCATGGGGACACGCGCGCACGAGGATCTCTGCGGTGGCTGCTGACTGATGAGATGGCAGCAGCAGCAGCAGCAGCCAGTGGAGGACTGGGAGATGATCGGATCGGGATTCAGTGACTTGCTGAAGGCAAGTCACCGACCACTGTACCGGTACCTTGCGACCCCCTGTGAACCGTCCATCACGAGATCAACGGTCCAGATTCGCATGGCACAGTAACCGTACACCCACAAAACAGCATTCTGGCTACAGTACAATCGCTACAGTGATTATACAGTTCCCTGCTACAGTGCCTCGATTTGTCTTTTACCGCCAGTTACGCGGTGACTTGCTGAAGGCAAGTCACCGAATCCCTGTCCGAGATGATCGATCCGGACGCAAAGAAAACGCCGCTGGCTGCCGAAAAGTCAGTCGAGGGGATGCGGCCACGTCCGTCTCCGGAGTAGGGGATGCGGCCGCCACCCCCAAGTAACCCCGGCCCGGCCTGGGTCCGGGTGGTCCGATGTGCGTGTGCGCATGTCCATGTCGATCACGATTCGCGTCGGGATAGTACTTCTAGTCGACAAAGACCGGCTCGCATGCTCCCACCAGGTTGGCCGTGCGCCCCATGCCCACGCCGACATTGGAGACTACTCCGTACGTAGCTATCTAGGCGACACTCGCAGGCAAAGGGGTGTCGTACTGTCGTCCATCCAGCCTCCGCAAAGCGCATTCCCGATCGATGCGGCAGCGGTTTTCCTCTGCCCGTTCCATTCCACGTACGGCCTTTGCGAGCGAGCCGCGCATGACGCTGCGCGCTGCGGCAGACCACGCAGCCTGCTTCCTCTTCTTTTGAGTTTTGACCGCCCGGCCTCGGCTGAAGCCGGGCTGCCTGCTCGCACGCCGGAGCCAATAACCAAAAGCCCAAAAGGATGCTGGCTGGCTGGGGTAGGTCAGGTGTAGGTCCCCTCCCTTTCCCTGGCCGACGCCACGCCGCCGCACAGCGGAGCCGTACGTGCGTGCTCCCCTCGCAATCCTTGATCCCTTTCCTGTGTGCTCTGCTCGACTGCTCCCCCCTCCTCACCGCGGTCCCCAAACCCGCACGCCCGGGCCACCAAACAGCGCCACCTGCTGGTGCCGTCACGGCACGGTAGTTTCTTCGCCTTCAGTAGTTCCATGGATGGATGCTACCGCACCAGTATGTACTACGGAGTAGTATATCTTTTGACTGCCCAATGATTAGTGGCCGGCCTAATTTAGTGCCAGGATAAAACTGGAGATGATTGCATGCCTGCAGTACCCGTATCAGTCGTGGATGGATGAGGGCTGCCCACCCACCCCCGTGTCGCTGTCCTTTTGTTTAGCGTGCACACACACACGCCGGCGGTTCCGGCGACCAAACCCTCCTGGTCGTAGCTAGGATGTGGATTGGATGCTGTAGATACCTAATAATGAACTTGCTGGTACAATTAATTAACCAGATAAGCTAAGCTGGACTGGACGGATCGGAAACAACAGAGCTCTTAAACTAGTTTAACTCGTTCTACCTGACGTGACAACTAGGTCTCAAGTTGGACCGATCGAGTGACATCCATTATTGTGCTACCGGACCGGAATAATCTTCAGTGCATGCATGTTCAGGCAGGGAGGTCGATCGGCACACTAGTGTCGCCGTGTCGCGGCAATGATCAATCATGCATCCGTGCAAGTACACAATGACTGTGTCGCCGTGTCGCCGTGTCTGTGGCCGATGTCACGGTGGATGACGCGGTGTCGCCTTGCAAGGACACGTACGTACAGTGACTGTGACTGGGACTGGGGAGGCAGGTCGAGTTGCCCAATGAGATTACCCAAACGCGTGAGGGAGTGAGATCACCCTGGCCAGCAGCGGGCGCAGGAAAACAAAAGAGAGCGCGTCGAGAGAAAGCCAAATGCTTTTATTTCCTGCTGCTTGCTTGCGTGCGTGCTGGTTACCTCAGGCGCACGGAACACGCCGTCTTTATCCGAATCGGCGTGCGTCGCTGTCTTCCGGTTCGCCACTAACCTCGTGGACCCCGTCATGTGTTTTGCTGCCGCCGGCCGGGCAAGTCCCCGGCCTGATGAGATGATCCCCGGCCGGAAGTCCCTCCTCTGTCGCTGGTAAAAGGAAAGGGAAGACAACGTGTAAATCTGTACGGAAGTTCACATGCTCGATCATGGACATGAGATGACTGTACAACACGGGCTTCTCTGCACACCTCTTTACGAGACATTGAACACTGATGAGTTGTGCTTTGGGACCCCTATTTACAGGCACCCGCTCTTTGGGGACATCAGGATCAGTGTGACATACTAAGTATGTTCCTAATTCAGTTTCAGCTATACAGTACGTGTGTACTATGCATCGGATAGGATGGCGTCGTGGATTCAGTCCCGGCGCCCTCCTTGGTAAGAGACTAGAGAGAGCATCATATCACTGGGGTGATGCTGCAGCTCCTGCCCCTCTCGGGATCTTCCTGAGGACACCTGAATCCATGTCCGCGAAGTGGGTCCGCAGGTCG
This sequence comes from Urochloa ruziziensis, assembly GCA_015476505.1. Lineage (NCBI taxonomy): Eukaryota > Viridiplantae > Streptophyta > Magnoliopsida > Poales > Poaceae > Urochloa > Urochloa ruziziensis. Next base: position 1,859,326 of record CM027122.1, read on the forward strand.
TGCACGCCTCGCGCCACCAGGTGGTCCACCTCGCTCTCGTATCGCTCGTAAAGCGCCGGCAGCGTCATCGTGCCCAGCGCCACTACACCCAACCAGCATCAAACACACCACCATCATCAGGTTCCTTTGCTGAAACTTGCAGTACTGAAACTGGCCGGGCTAGCAGGTTACTGTACATACCGAGGTAGAGCAGCGTCAGGGAGCTGAAGCAGTCTGCGATCACCGACGCTATGTACAGGGAGGCCACCGTCTGTTCAGTGCACAGGGAGGTCATTGATCAAACGTACAGATTGGTCAGAACTCATAGCATGTTTTTTTCCTGTAGTTTTTGGTAGGGATTGGTGGCGCACCAGGATGAACATTTTGATGTCCCTGCCGCATGCGATGTCGTAGAGCGTCTCGACCGCCCTGGACAGCCTCCTGTGCCCGTCTTGGATCGCTTGCCTCGTCGCCCTCTCCGACAGCAGAGTCTCAGGGATTCTGGGAGCCGGCCTGCAGGCAAAAGATCTCATTGTATTTTGTAATTGAAATTTCACTTTTTATTTACCCTCCCTCTACATTTTCCAGACTAAGGAAGGTTTGGTTCCAAACTCATAATACTACTGGGCCCGTTTTGGGATTTAACAGGCTTATCATGGGCCCACCTTGAGAGTTAACGGGCTTAAGGTGGACCTCACCACGTTGCATGGGTGGGCTTTTCATGGCATGGAAGCTGCTGGGCCGAATAATTGGGCTATACATTCGTTGGGAAAAAAGAATGGGGCTACATTCGTTGGGTAAAAAAGAATTGGGCTAGGAAGGCTTACAGGTTGAAGAAGGAAGAAGCGTTGGTCCATATGAAGAAGACGAGCATGCAGATCATGGCCGCGTAGCAGACGAGCGTCAGGAAATGGAACTCCGCCACCTCGAACAGGCCCACGCCGCCGTCGCCGCGCCGAGGATGGCCGCCGACGCCCTCTTGTCCCTCCACAGGATGATGTCCGCCGCTGCAACCACCAATCAATCCCCAAAACACACACGCTTTCAGATTATGAGCATCGGTTTGGAACCACGCGGGTTCAGACTTCAGAGTTCACAGTTCAGGCGATGTGTCTCGGCACCTCTGCGGCCACCCAGCGCCGCGTGCAGCGTCCTCTCCCTGCCGAAGAGCCTGGGCGCGCTGTGCCCATAATGCATTGTTGTCGCCATTTTTTTTGGTTGATTCTGTGTTCGAGATCACCCATGCAACTCAGGACGCCATGTTCTTATAGCCAACATATAGGCTTCCGGTCTGGGCGATCCACACGGCGTCCGGTGCTGGGGAAAGGAAAGCATAGCTTTGGCTTATGGATTTTGCTTTCGGTATTGACACTGATACTTTGTTGTGCAATCGGTCTTTTGGAAATGGGATCCGATCCAATTCTTGTGATCCCGGATTCCGTTTCGGCAGCTTGACGGGTTTTCAGTTTTTTCGTGTCGTGGATGGAACATTGTCTTACTTGCGATGAAGGATGGCTCTTTTCAGGTAGGATAATATAATGGAACTCTCCTCCTTTCGTTGTTACAGAAATTTTAAGTATCTTAGCATGCAGCTGATCTACCATGCAAAGCTTCAGAGTTGCATCTTTCACCTAGTTATATATATTTCTCTAGGCGTTGTTTATAATATGACCAATCTAAAAACTAAAAAAATGATTGATTCCTCGAAATCTAGCCTGAACACGTGGCCAAGATTCGACACAATAAGATCCTAACCAAGTACGGGAAAAAGGGAGTGCCAGTAGAACGAACGAATCAACTTCAGGAAATGCTCTTTGAGGTTTGAAAGGGCGGAGCACGGTTGTGATTGTGCTCAACTCAGGCTGCTTGTCCTGGGCCAGGGTGAGTTGGCGGAGACTCTCAGTGGTATGTCAGGAAACATTTTAGGTAAAATTCGGAGCGCTCGCAAGAACGGTACCCAGCATCCGAGTGCATCACGCTGCAATCACTTTCCGGATGAACTGAAAAACTGTGATCTGTTCATAATCCAGAATGCTGTCTAAATTCATTTAAAAATAAGGATGGTGTGCTAAACAACGAACGACGACCAGATCCAGTTTCCAGATCTGCGAGTCACCGCGCCCTTTGTCCGGTGTGCTAATATATGCGAGTATTTTTTTTTCTCCCCTCTCTCTTTCATGCTGAGCCACATCCACATGCTTGAAAAATGTTAAGTATAAAATGGAATGAACGAGTGGTGTTGCAAATGATCGAGCGATCTTTCATTAATCTGGATTCTGGTATATATACATGGTGAATCAGTACAAGGGAGAACGGACGTCTGGACGTGCGCACGGCAACCGTCGCGAACGGACGCGTACTGGGGACGTCCTTCTGTAGGAGCAGTTGCTTGATTTTCATCGGATGAGATCATCCAACTTATTCGTAACACTCCCCCTTGATCGAATCCACTTCCAGATCAATAAAAGAAATTACTCCTCTAAAAACCCTATGGAAAAAATGAGGAATAATATATATATTGATTGCTCTGTCATAAACTTGGAGAGTTTAGCGAACAATCTACTTGTGCTAACATTGCCTCATTAAAAACCTTTGACGAGAAAAACCTCTGTGAGGGAAAAACTCATAAAAGGGAAAAAGAGTACAATGTGATGCTTTGATAAGGCATATCATTAGGAGAACGCTCCCCCTGATTCTTGTAAATCTCTGAGCCTTCTCATACCAATCCCTCGAATACATTTCTCAAAAGAGGAAGCAGGAAGGGATTTAGTAAAGAGATCAGCGAGATTATCACAAGACTTGGTTTGCAAGATGTTTATTTCCCCATGTTCCTGGAGCTCATGAGGATAAAACAACTTGGGAGCAATATGTTTGGTAATGTTGCTCTTGATATAGCCCATTTGCATCTGAATAACACAAGCAGCATTATCTTCATAGATAATAGTGGGTCTTTCCATGGACCCAATACCACAAGATGTTTCTATGTGGTTAATCACTCTGCGAAGCCACACGCATTCACGTGATGCCTCATATAGTGCAATAATTTCAGAGTGATTTGTAGAAGTTGCCACCAATGTCTGTTTAGACGATTTCCAAGAAATGGCAGTTCCACCATGTAGGAATACGAAACCCGCCTGTGATCTGGCATTGTGGGGATCAGACAAATAGCCAGCATCAGTATATCCAACCAAAGAAGGATCTTGATTTTTCTGATAGAACAAACCAAGATCTCTAGTACCGTTAAGGTACCTGAGGATTTGTTTACCCCCAATCCAATGGCGTTTTGTTGGAGCAGCACTATGCCTTGCAAGCAAGTTAACTGCGAATGCAATATCAGGCCTGGTACAATTCGTCAGATACATAAGTGCTCCAATGAGACTGAGATAAGGATATTCAGATCCAAGTATCTCTTCTCCTTCATCCCGAGGTCGAAAGACATCTTTGTCTATATCGAGGGATCGAACAACCATAGGAGTCTTTGCTGGATATGATTTATCCATATTGAATTTCTCCAATACCTTCTGGATATATGCAGACTGGTATACCAATATCCCTGAACGAAGGTGCTCAAGTTGTAAACCCAAGCAAAATTTGGTTTTACCCAAATCTTTCATTTCAAACTCCGTCGATAGATGATTGCGTGCTTCATCAATATCTCGTGGATTACCGATGATGTTGAGATCATCGACATACACGAATATTATGCAAAATCCGGTAGAGGACTTCTTGATGAAGACACACGGACAATCGTCATTGTTGGAGTATCCCTTCTGAAGAAGGTACTCTCTCAGTCGGTTGTACCACATTCTGCCCGACTGTTTAAGACCATATAATGATCTTTTCAGTTTTACACAATACATGTTGCGATTAGCGCCTTGATTCGGTATAGAGATTCCGTCAGGAACCTTCATGTAGATGTCCGAATCAAGTGACCCATAAATATATGCGGTCACTACGTCCATCAACTGCATGTGTAGACGATTTTGCACTGCCAGAGATATAAGATATCGGAACGTGATTCCATTCATAACTGGAGAGTATGTCTCGTTGAAATCGAGCCCGGGTCTCTGCGTGAACCCTTATGCTACTAGCCTTGCTTTGTATCTCACCACCTCATTGTTTTCATTCCGTTTCCGGACGAAAACCCATTTAAAACCCACGGGGAAGGTTTTAGGAGGTGTAGGTATTACTGATGAGAATACCTCTCTTTTAGTGAGCGAGGCTAACTCTGCTTCGATTGCTTCCTTCCATTTGTTCCAGTCTGAGCGCTTTTGGCACTCAACCATGGTTTTGGGATCTGGATCACTTTGAAGGGATTTGGCAATCGATTGAGAGAAGTATATGCCGGCAACCGTAGTCTTACGATTGAAAGATTCTCCAGTATCAACGTAGTTGATGGAAATTTCTTGAACCCCAAATGACGGGTCTGTATTTCCCAATACAATCGCGTCTGGGTGTTCCGATGTCCCAACATCAGTATGTAAGTGCATTGTTGATGTGGGATCTGGATGTGGATCATCCATTTGGTGTCTCTCAACATGTGGTTGAGTTGCATTTACTGGTATGGAGGGGTCATCCCTCTGTTTCCTATTGCGCTTGCGAGAAGCGTTGCCTGTAGGAATTGCCGTATTCTTCCCATTCTTGTTAGAAGTGGGAGGATGAATAGTTTTCTTTGGTACCTCTATTCTTTCTGGCATATTCCTTGCAGGAATATAGGATTTTGTGACACCTTTACCAGCAGCAAATGCATCTGGCAGATTATTTGCAATGTCTTGCAAATTTATGATTCTCTGAACTTGAAGTTCAGATTCTTGAGTACGAGGATCCTCCTTTTGGGCATGTTGTGCATCCCAATTTATTTCCTGGCATTCAGTGTGATACTTATATTCTCCCCCTAATGCCGGGAAATGATCTTCGTTGAAGATATAATCAGCGAATCGGGCTGTGAGCAAGTCCCCTGTGAGGGGCTCCAGGAATTTAATGATCGACGGAGATGTGAATCCCACATAGATCCCCATTTTCCTGTGAGGGCCCATAGACGTTCGCTTGGGTGGTGAGATCGGTACGAAGACAGCGCAACCGAATTTCCGCAGATGGGAAATACTAGGAGGATCACCACGTACCAATTGCAGCGGGGAGGCTGAGTGGTATGCAGTTGGACGAAGTTGTATCAAATCAGCAGCGTGTAATACCGCATGACCCCAACATGAAGTTGGAAGATTACAACCTTGCAATATTGGTCTTGCAATGAGCTTGATTCTCTTAATAAGAGCTTCTGCTAAACCATTTTGGGTATGAACATATGGGACAGAGTGCTGAAGTTAGATTCCTAGTGCCATACAATAATCATTGAAGGCTTTGGATGAAAATTCAGCAGCATTATCCATTCGAATTGTTTTGATCCTATGTTCAGGATGATGTGCTTTAAGTTTGATAACTTGAGCAATCAACTTTGCAAATGCATGGTTGCGTGTCGATAAGAGAGACACATGTGACCATCTTGTAGATGCGTCAATTAAAACCATGAAATATCTGAACGGACCAGACAAAGGTTGAATGGGTCCACAAATGTCTCCTTGAATGCGTTCAAGGAATTGAATTGGTTCAGTCTTAATTTTGAGATATGAGGGTCTCAAAATCAGTTTCCCAGTAGCACACGAAGTGCACATGACATCCGAAGATTGTGGGAATTTAGCATTGCTCAAAGCGTGACCAATAGAGTTGCTAATGATTTTTCTCATCATCCCTATACCAGGATGGCCAAGGCGATCATGCCAAGTTTGGAATGCATCAACATTCTGAAAAATCACTTTGTATGCAACATGTTCTATGGGCTTGATGTATGTGTAATATAATCCTGATGAGAGTGAAGGGACTCTTTCGAGGGTTTCTTTGCCATATCCCGTGTCTTTTGTAAAGAGAAGGAACTCCTCTTTATTTTCTTCATTTGTCTCAACATGAAGACCATTGGCACGGATATCCTTGTAACTTAGTAGGGTACGTGTCGCATCGGGATACAAGAGTGCATTCTCAATGCAGATCTGCGTACCCATGGGAAGTACGACAATGGCTCGTCCAGAGCCAACTATCGTTGCATCGCTTCCGGCGATGGTGAGGACATTTCCTTGTCTCCTTGTAAGAGTTTGGAAATATTTTACTTCCCTAAGTACAGTGTTAGTGGTACAACTGTCCACTAGGCATAGTTCTTCCTCCATCGGATTGACGCCCGTAGGAATCTATACAATGTAGAATTTTATTGAATAAAAATTCATGCATATTGATAGAATACACATACTATAGAATTATTGTAATAAATGTGCTTAGTACATCAAATGTAAGGACAACATCATGTCATTATTACAACCCTTGCAATCTAAGATAACTTATTTACAAGATAGGGAGTCTTTGAAAAGTCTCCAAGGTTTGTGATCCTAGTTGAGGTCTCCAAACATGTCGTTGGAATCGTATTCCACGACTATCTTGTTGTTGCCCGAAGAAGCCTCCCCCTGATGCATGGATGTGGTGTTGCTTGGACCGGCTTCTGTGGAAGTGGTCTTGGCATCATTCCCATGCTCTTGGGTGATGAAGTGTGCTTCATACCTCTTGTCTGAGGTCTTGCGGTCATGACCCATAGACTTCATGTATAAGTCTGCCAAGTGCTTTGGAGTGCGGCAATTTCTAGTTGAATGGCTAAAACAACCACACCTGTAGCAGGTGTCTCTCTTCTTCTTCTTCTTGTTGTTGTTGTTGTTGCCATTCTTGGGTTTAGAAATGCCTTTTCCCTTGTTGAATGAACCGCGTGATTTGCGGTTCTTGCGACACTTACTTTTGCTCGAATGGTTTCTAGAGTGGTTGTTAAAACCATCTTTACCGTTTTTCTCGATGTTAGCATGTACTTCAGGCAGAGGAGCAGGAGCGGTTCCCGTAGGACGCTGCTGTGAGTTCCATACGGAGAGCTCATGATTTTTCTCTGACTGTCGTAATGACTGAATCAATCGAGAGTAGACGGTGAAACCTTTCTCACGGTACTGTTCAGTAAGAATCCACTGTGAAGGTAGCATTGTTGATAAGGTTTTTTCAATCTTATCAGCATCAGTGGGTTCTTTTTCACAGAACCGGAGCTTCGTGCATAGTTTGTGAACAGCGTGGTTGTATGCATCCACGGATTTGAAATCCTCGAAGCGTAAATGATTCCACTGATGTGTAGCTTCCGGAAGGACGCAAGCCCTTTGCTGTTCATAGCGTTGCTTAAGGGATTCCCAAAGCACTTGTGGATTTTTCTCATACATGTATTCAGCCTTGACATCCGGATGAAGATTGTTCCTTATGATGGATAAGGCACCAAACTTCACATAATCCGGTATCGGCGGTGCACCTGCTGGAGGTGTTGATAAACACATGAAGAGTCCACGGGTCGTTAGACCAACTTCGATGTCCATAGCCCATTGAGGGAAATTGGAACCGTCAAGAGCGAGAGTTTCAAACTCTTTGCCAGCCATTTCTCCTGCAAATTTGAGATGCCAAAATTTTGAGTATAATTTGGCATAATGGATGCAAAGAGAATGTGGATTCAAGAAGAGCTTGAAAAAACCAACATTTATTCTCAGTGAATTTGGATAACTTTGAGGGCAATCACTAAGATAGAGTAGACCCTATAATTCAAAATTCAAAATTGGGTACGCACGTTGAGGATATTCACTATGTAGAACATAGCGTTGATCCCACAGTAGTATAGGAATACTACCTTGTGTATGGCCAATTTGAAAATTGAATCAAGGTAATCTCTATGTTAGTGTAAGCCGATTGGATTCAAAAATTCAAATTGGGTACGCACTTTGAGGATATTCACTATGTAGAACATAGTGTTGATCCCACAGTGATATATGGGGATATCACCTTGTGTATGGCCAATTTGAATAATTGAATTTATGTGTTATCACCTAATGGAGATGAACACCATTGTCCAAAATTTTGAGTTGGGTAAACACTTAGGGATAGTCACTATGTAGAGAGATTGTGTAGATCCCACGGTGGTACTAACGTACGCACCTCGTGTATGACCAACATCAATATTTTGGAATATGTTATGCCAAATTAGAGAATTTATTTGCATAAGTATAGTAATGGACATGGAAATATTAGACATGGGCAATAATAAAAAAATTATTGCAAAGGAAATTTATTGAACATGACATGGAAATGACCAAACATGAGTACAAGACACATATTTACAATAACAGAGAACATCAGGGGTCCTAATGTAAAGATACAAGGACTCACAATAACTGATGAACTAGCAGTACTAAATAACAGAAAAACACAGGGGCTAATCTAGAAAATTACTGCAGAAATTAAATAGATAAAAAGATAACTGGGTGGTGGGCCAGAATTAAACGAATCCGGCCCACCACCACTTCCGGTCCAGCCAGCCAAGGTAGGGAGGGGGGGGGGGGGGGGCGTGCGGTAGGCCGCGGCCCAGCGGCCCATCGGGGGCGCAGCAGGCCATGGGCCAACGACCCATCTAGGCCTTGACGCGAGCAGCCCGCGGTATATAAGCCCAGCGGCCGGCGGTTAGGGTTAAGGATCCCCAAACCGCCGCCGCCGTCGATCCAGTGTCGCCGTCGTCGATGTGCCGTCGCTCCTCCCTGATCCGCCCTCCCCCTCGTCTCCTAGACCCATCCCCGGCCGCTGTTCAGTCCTCCCCCTCGTCGGAGGGGAGGTAGCCGTCGCCCGCCGTCCCATTCGGGTGCTCGCCGTTCCCGTTGGGGATGTGGCGGTGCCCGGTGGGGATGATGCGGGGCTCGACGGCCGGAGCGGAAGGCGGAGGTGGAGGAGCGATGGAGTTGATGGGGGTCGCCCTGCCGGCCGCCGTGCTGTCGGTGTAAACCGGCGGGGCTCCACGACGCGCAGCCACCGTTGCCGCTGGCGCCGGAGAGCGGGCCGGCGAGATGGCCATTGGCGAGGGCGCGCGAGGTGGTGATGCCGGCGCAGCAGATGAGGGCCTGGCCTCGGCGTCATGGCGAGAGACGGCGTCGTGGCGGGTGAAGTTCATCCACCCATACCGCGGGCAGTACGAGGAGACCACCGCCGGCAGCATCTCCGACCGAGGGTAGTCCTCGACCCTCAACACGGCGGTCCAGCCGTGTTCCGCGTAGTGGCGAGGGTCGTGTATCAAGATCCGGCCGGGGACCATGCAGGCGTCAGGCGGAGGCGGCAGGTGCTGATGGGCTTGGCCGGCGGCGCGTCGAGCGGCGGCGGCGCCCCTACCACGACGTCTGTGGGCGCCTGTTCGCATCATCGCGACACGGCGACGGCCACGACCAGCGGGAGGAGCTTCCATGCCTCTGCGAGCGCGGCCAGCAGCCCGGCGGCGATGCACTGATGCCTGCACTTGTTGGCGGAAGAGGTGACGAAGACGGCGAGTGCGCTGGTGGCGAGGAAGACGGAAGACGGACTCAACAATCGAATCAAACGACGGTGAGTTCCTCGGCATTGTACCTCCGATGGAGAGAAGGCAACGCCGTTCTTCTTCCCGTAGTTGGTTGTTCTTCTCGAAATGCTACTGGAACTTGTGTTCTTGGCCTTGATCTTCTCGGTTGGGAGAGCAAGTCCTGATAACGTGTTAAGTGTAAAATGGAATGAACGAGTGGTGTTGCAAATGATCGAGCGATCTTTCATTAATCTGGATTCTGGTATATATACATGGTGAATCAGTACAAGGGAGAACGGACGTCTGGACGTGCGCACGGCAACCGTCGCGAACGGACGCGGGACGTCCTTCTGTAGGAGCAGTTGCTTGATTTTCATCGGATGAGATCATCCAACTTATTCGTAACAAAAAAGACGAGGCCGATAACGATCAAGTTTGGGAGCCAGGCTAAGGCTGTCCGCAGCGGTCAACCTCTACTCTACCCTTTAAAAGAGAATATTCTGTCCTGGTCAGCGAGATTCTCTACTTTAAATCCGTTTCTCCCGCACTCGTCAACCTCTAAGTCCCATACTCTATACCAACTACAACCCCGCGGGCCCCACCGCTCTCTCTCTCTCCTCCCCCGATTTTTCTCCCCGGTGGCCCGGCCTCTCTCTCTCCCGCAGTCTCCCGAACCTTCTCCCCTCCTCTCCTCGCACGCGCCGCCCACCTCTGCTCGCAGCTCGGCCGGCGCGGAACGTGCTCGGCGCGCGGATCAGCTCCCTCTCGTCTCGGCGGGCGTGGAGGAGCGCCGCCTCGGCTCCTCCGCCCGCGCCGCGCCGAAGCTCCCTCTCCAGCGCACGGCGGGCGAGCTCTCCGGCGCGTCGGCGGCCTCATCTCATCCGCTACTCCCTCCATTCTCGGCCAGCGCCGCTCTCCCCCCGCCGGCACGAGCTCCTCCTCCCCACGCGAGGTGGCGGGTCCGGTGGCCGGAGGAGGAGCCCGGTGGCACGGCTTCCTCTGCTCCCCGGCCGCTCGGTCTTCGTCGCGGGCGGCGCGAGCGGCATGGAGGAGCGGCGCGCGGCGGGGTCGGCGAGCTCGCACGCGCTCGCCCGCCTCGAGCAGTGGCGCGGAGGCACCCCTCCTCCCTACGCGGCGGGCGGAGCAGCTCTCGAGCGCGCGCGCGCCGGTGCGGATCGAGTGCGGTCGGCCTCGATCCGGAGCTCACGCGCCGCTCTCTGGTCCAGCTCGCGGCGGCGGAGCTTGCCCCGGCAGGAGAGAGGTCGCGGCGGCCAGCGCCGAGGAGCAGGAGCGGCGGATTCGAGGAGGCGGCGATGGCGGGGAGCAGGAGCCCCTCCTCTCCCGAATCGACCCCGCGCACCCCTCATCCCCGCTCTCCCGCCTCGTCTCCTACTCCGCCGGTGCCTCCTCGACTTTCCTCCTCATCTCCGGGCGGAGCAGTGGAGCTCGCATGGCGGCGGCGGCAAGCAGGCAAGCGAGCTCCTCGTCGGCGGCAGGAACGGCAACGGCGGCCTCCTCCCTCCCCTTCCCCTCTCTCTCTGGCTGCCGCTCGCGGGCAGTTGGGAGAGCTCGCAGTGCGCGGGCCCCATGCCTACGTGGCGGGTACCGCGAGCTCTCCGCGCCCGCCAGGTTTGGCGTCTGGGCGGCCAAACGGGGCGGTACCGTTCCTGGTACCGTCCCCCGCTGCAGCTCACCGCACGGGAAGCAGCACGGTAAAGGCCCACGTGGCCTTTACCGTGCAGCTTCCAGTGCCCACTGCGGACAGCCTAATATGCCATTAGCTTTTGTTTCTGAAAGGTGCTGTGCCATTAGCAGTAGTTTAGTACAATTGGCCGGTTAATCAATGATTTTTTAACCACGCCATGATGGCGACGCAAAGCTTTGCAGGTTAGAAAAAACTGCGGAAACGACAAGGCGAGATCGGCAAAGTGATGGCAAGTGCTGACCACATGGATGATATATGATGGCTGGGTGACACGGCAGGCTAATAAAACCGCTTCAAATATCCGCATCTCTACCTCTCCTCATCTTGAGACGCCCAATCAGCAGTCAGTGCTTAGCTCGAGCCTGTCAATTCGGCTAAACTATGCCCAGACTAGACAAGGCTATACAACCTAAATTAACTCGTACTACAGTCTAGCTACTATCCTCCTCCACGGAAATGCAACGCTTTCATTAGCTGTAAAGATCTAGGAGGACTTGAGGAGTAGTTGTCGCTGCACTATAGGTGAAAATGAAATGGAAACAAATGATGCCTACCGATCTTAATCATGCGTGGTTAGTTGGCCCCGTCGGTGAATTATATTCTCTCCGGCCGTTCGTGTACAAGTAGACGCCCCATGCGTGGTTCCAAGGGGCGGATCGCTGTGTATTGCCGGCCCTCGCTGGCGACGAGCAAGCGATTCTGTGTATTTGAGCGCATTCTGTCCGGTGCGGCATCCAAAATTAAAGCGAATCGTCAACACAGCTCATGGTTTTCCCTTTCTTTGTTAATTTGATTGAATCACACTATTCAGTTGACAGTGACCTCACCAAGAGTATGTTTCGTCCTTATTTTCCTTTGTGAAGGATAACCGTTCCTTTCTCCTTCCATTGAGAATTGTGAGAGTTGAGAGGGAAGTAGTGGCAGCAGTGGGCATTACAAAAGTGTTGCTAGTAGGCGTGTGGGAAAATGCAAACGAAACGGACGTTCTCTCTGGCCCGTGCTAGAGGGCCCACCTGCCATTGACCTCCGTCCAGCTCAACCGGGCACACGGTGCCACGGGCTGACGGACAGACGGAGCGTGGAGGCAGAGTCCCGAACGGGATGTCTGATGTGCCCTCTCTCCCGCTCCGCGACGAAGCACCCAAAGACGGCTCCACGAGCGACACGGCGGCCTCGCGGCGAGCTGCCAACGTGTCGCCGTCGTGGAATCCGGAATCCACGCCACGGCGACGTCGGGGCCCCACATGTCGGCCCCTGCTGAGGCGATCCTCCTCCACGCCACGCCACGCCACCCCCCATAGATGCTCACGAACAGTTCCGTCGTGCCCCCACTTGGTCACTAGCTTGTCTCGTCTCGTCCCACTGACAGCGCGGACCCTACACCTCCGGTCGAGCGCGAGCGCCGGCGCCGCACCAACCGCCGCTGTCCTATAAACGAGCGCTCCAGTCCGATCGCAGGCCCGCTGCCCCCGTGCCGTGCGTGTCCACCTCCCTTCGCCGCTTCCCCGGGAATCTCGCCGGCCGGCTTCACGTCTCCGCTTCTCCACTCTCTCCCACTCTCCAGCAGTGTGGCCATGGACCCCTCCTCGGTCTCCTCCGCGTCCTCGCCTCTCAGGCTTTCCAGGACCCCCGCCGCCACGAGCGCCACCCCGCGGCCCAGCCTCGTGTCCGCCGCCCGCAACCCCGCCACCACCTCCTCCTCCACCCGCCTCCGCGCCATCTCGCCGTCCCCGTCCCCGCCGGCCCCGGCGTCCCCCTCCCCCGCGGCGGAGCCCTTCGGCTTCGACGCGCTCAAGGACACCTTCTCGGTGGACGTGGCGGCGGCCGAGGCGCGCCCGCTGTGCGTGCCCCTCGCCGCGCCCTTCACCATCGCGTCCTCCCGCCTCGACGCCGTCTCCAACGTCGCCGTCCGCGTCGAGCTCCGAAGCGGCGCCGTCGGGTGGGGGGAGGCGCCCGTGCTGCCCTCCGTCACCGCCGAGGACCAGCCCGCCGCGCTCGCCGCCGCGGGCCGGGCCTGCGACGCGCTCGCCGCCGCCCCCGCGGCGCCGCTCGGCGCGATGCTCCGGGACGTCGCCGGTGTCCTCCCCGGGCACGACTTCGCGTCGGTGAGGAACCCGCGCACCTTTCTCCTCTCGTCCGTCCGGCTCGCGGACGTCGTGAAATTTGCAATTCTGTTACGGTGTTTGGGCTGACTGGTGCTTCATCGTGAGATAGATTCGCGTTGAAAAGTCTAGCGTGGTGCGGAAATCTTAAATTGTCGAACGTGGTGACCGTGATCCCGATGTTGATGGGTTCACTGCAGTTTGAAGTACAGAGTCGATGTAGATGGGGATTGGCCTTTCTGAATTACTGAAGCGATGTGCTCGATCACAAATTTCTGCGGCCAGCAAGCCTTTTCAGCCTGTGTCCATGTTTTAAGCGTAACGGAAAACCAAGCTTGGTTATATATCCGCTAATATTTCCTATGGATGGCAGCTGTGCCTGGAAATCGTCCTTCAAACCCCAGTATAACCTGTAAAGACGGCTATAAGTTATCAGCTTAGAACAGTTCGTTCAGAATACAGCCACTGAAACACGCAGTTTTGTATCCCGAAAACAAAAAGGCTATCTTAAGCATTAAGGTCCTTTCTGTGTGAAAACATCGATTACTTTGTTTGGCTCATGTGGATGTTTTCCATTTATAAAAAAGACCAGTGGCGAATAAATGCAAAAACAGGCATAGATTACCATATGTTTCTGATATTCTCACTGGCTACTCAAGTGTTTGGTTGCTATTTATACTACAGATACAAGATTTCCCGTTCCATGTGGAGTATTTGATTGTAACTGTTTTCCATTTAAGGCTAGAGCAGGAGTGGAGATGGCACTGATTGACGCGGTTGCTAACAGCATTCGCATCCCTCTGTGGAGATTATTTGGAGGGGCATCAGATACTGTGACCACAGACATCACGGTAGGTGGTATCTCATCATACACTGCACTGTATCCAGAAACTTTATATAGACCTTCACCAAAGTTGATATTCCATATTTCCCAACCTAAGATTCCAATCGTGGCGCCAAATGAAGCTGCTCAATTGGCTGCAAAATATCGAGGGCAAGGGTTTCAAACACTGAAGCTCAAGGTTGGGAAAAACTTGAACTCAGACATAGAAGTTTTGAAGGCTATACGGCTCGTCCATCCAGACTGCTCGTTTATCTTGGATGCGAATGAGGGATACACAGCTGACCAAGCAATTGAAGTTCTTGATAGACTAAACGGTTTGTGCTCCTGCAAACTCCGTGCTCCTATATGAATTCACCTTTCAATCTTGCCTCAATATGTCGAATTTATTAGCTATTCTTCATCTGGATAATCCAACTTTCTCCCAGGAGTTCTTCTAACTTGTTTTCTTTCTATTCTGCCACCGGTTTCAGAAATGGGTGTGACCCCTGTACTCTTTGAGCAACCAGTTCACAGAGATGACTGGGAAGGTCTCCGTGATGTGACTATTGTTGCAATGGATAAATACAAAGTAGCTGTCGCTGCTGATGAAAGTTGTCGGAGTTTACTTGATGCTCAGAAAATAATGCATGGGAATCTGGCCCATGTTATTAACATCAAGCTAGCAAAATTAGGGGTTCTTGGAGCTCTCGAAATAATTGATGCTGCAAGAAAAGCCAATGTCGCTTTGATGATTGGTGGTATGGTCGAGACTAGAATAGCTATGGGCTTTGCTGGTCATCTAGCTGCTGGGCTTGGTTGTTTCAGGTGTGTTTGTCGTTAAAGTTTGAAATCATTTTTTTGCATTATGATTAGGATGCTCAAGCCCACAAATTGAAAGAAATACCACTTTGTTTGACACCTTATATCTGTTTTCTGCGGCTAAAATTGTTCTTGAAACTATGGATGCAGTTTTGTTGACCTGGACACACCCCTTTTACTGTCTGAAGATCCCGTGTATGGTGGCTATGAAGGTAACTCTCTGCACCAAACTCTTTATATATCCACTGTTCCTCCTTTAAAGATACGGAGTAGTAGCTATTGGTGATTACAGTCATGGCTACTTTTATTAAAAACAGAAAACTACAATTGTAGGTCCAGTAATGGTTTCAGGCCCACAAAGATTCAGTAATGGTTTCCTTTCTGCATGTTATGTCGTAGATGTGTTTTTTTTCCTAGACTCCGCGGAACCCAAACCCTTCTGTATTATTATTCAGAGCTGTCATTTCTGCTACCTTAATGCTGCTTATTACCCAGATATTTTCATTTTTAATCTTGATGTCTTGATGTTGCTATTTTTATTGGAAAATCTGCTTCTTTCTTCTCTGCAAGCTGCAGACCTTCATAAACAAATTAAAGCTCAAACTGTGTCTCTAGTTTATAGTTCATATGACTCAATACAAATTATCTTGTCAGCCTTTGGACCTCTGTACAAGTTTACAAACGCCCGTGGCCATGGTGGTTTCCTTCACTTGGACAATGATGGATCGGTATGTCACTGTTATCCCTGTTGCTTAGTTACCCTCTGGCTTCCTGTAAAAGTATCGTGTTTCTCCCCCTCGCTTCATGTGGAAACACTGTATTTTTTCCTGAACTGACAAGCTGCAGTATGAATTCAGAATTCTTTATCATATACAATCACAGATGTTAACTGTAAAGATCTAATAGTAGCATTTATCAATCTATCAACTTTTTTTTTTCTCAGTGAATAAAAGGTTCTAGTTGAACTCATCAATCTATATGAATCTTTTTACAGAAATGAAGATGGTTAACGGATGCAGTCCTTCTGGAGCCTCAACGAAGCATTGCAGTGCATTCCACAAATGCATTGTTCCATTGCACAACCATCTCTGTAACTGAAACGTGAAATCGAAAGAGCAACATCAAGCATGTAGCATTCGGTTGGCTGTTGTTGCGAGTCCAATCAAGGCAGTAAGGCTATACCATTTGTTCAGGGTGTAGATAGTATACATTCATAAGGCTGTTCAAGCTGGCATTGTTCCAGAAGCCAGAAATCCTAGAAACTGATGTACAATAAACATACCTGGTTGTAAATGTGAATACATGCAGCCCTGCTAAGGTTCTGTTGTTCTATAGCTGTTCAGCTGAGTTGATGTGATTTTTGAAGAACGAAAAAAGGGCTTGTCTTGATCATGCTGAACGTAGGGAAGAGTTGCTGCTTGCCTTGAAATTCCTGATGCTTGCACTTAGGATTGCCTTGCAGAAAGATTTGTGTTTAGACTATTCAGTAGCATTCGGTTGTGGACGGCGGCTCAGGTGGCTTGGTTTGGACATGCGCTGCGGCAGCGCTGCTTTCCATAGTTCCATGCTCGGCACATCTGGCTCTTGCAGCTGCTTTCATCCTACTCCAGTTTTGTGTGCATGCCAGTTGCCAGTCAGCCAACTGGCCTACAACTTAAAAAAAAAACTCGACCTGCGAGCGGCAAGCCGCCCCTCGGGCATTGTACGTAAGGAGAAGGTCTTCTCACACAGGCCGAGAAAATCTCCGAACCCTAGCTCCGCCCAGACATTAGGAGACGTAACCCGTGAGACTCCTACCTGGGCCATACACGGTCCTCAGACCGACCTGGGCCGTCTTTTGACTAGTGCTTTGGCACACGGGACCAGCGAGAGGATTTTTTTATTTTCTGCAAATTGTGCATCACCCAGGAATTCAACCCTGGATAGGGGCTCTCCAGCCAGTGCCCTTTGCCACTGCACCGTGAGCCCCTTTGCGGCCTACAACTTTTAAGTTTGCACGCCAAAATACCCGTGACGTGATTTACCTTTTCTTTTGATCATTGCATCTGCCTTCAGTTTGTTTGTGTGTCGCCGTCTGGTACCCATTGCTCTGAGATCTCCACCAAATTCATTGTGCAGTTGTGAGCGGAAAACGTTTACTTGGCCTGTGAAACATTTTTTGTTTACGAGAATGTATTGCCGTGAAGTTGGCCTGTGAAACGTTTTTTGTTTACGAGAATGTATTGCCGTGAAGTGAAAGTTCAGTTCAGGTGGTTGCTCGAAATATTGAGAGAAGGTTTAGGAGGAATCAGCTGGCTTTAACTCCTGTAAGTTGGTAGAATCTGTGCTGCAAATCTGTATTTTTTAGGGCAAATTTCCTATGTGCCATTGAGAATTATAACTTCTTTCTTATGTGCCATTGAAAATTAGGACTTCCCTTCAGTGCCATTGTTTTAAAATTTTCATTCCTTCCATGCCATTGCCGTCACATAGTGCTGGTTAACAGTGTCAAACTTTGCTATTTGGACTATTTTACCCCCCTTGTTTGTTGTAGTTGTGCTGGTCTGGATCTTAAGGTTTTTTTGACTTTTTCTAGGGGGTCTATCACAAGATGGTCTAGACACTATATTTCACGATTTAATTTGAAAACTTTTCAGGCGGCTTTCTAAATAATAGCCATTGGTGGCTCCCGGCCATGCCCGGTGCCCCGGCCATGCCGGCCGTGCCGAGCGGCGGGTGGGCACGCGGCGCTGGCGGCGGGCAAGCTGGGCGCGACGCGGGCGGAGGGCGGCGCATCGAGTGGCGTGCGGGCCAAGGTCAGCGAGTGGCGTGCGGGCGGGCGGCGCAGCCAGCGGCCCGCGGGAGGGCGGCGACGGCAGAGGACGGCGCCCGGGCGGCGTGCGCAGGCGGCCAGAAAGCACGCGCGTAGCGGCGGCTTGCTCACGGAGGCCGGCGTCCGCGGGAGCAGCAGCAAGGGCATGCGGAGCCGCCTCGGCGTGCCGGGCAGGAGGTGCTCGGGCGCGGCAGCGACGGGATGGCGACGCGGCAAGTCGGAGGCGCGGCGGGTGAGGCGGCGGCGTCGCACCAGGGCAGCGGCATGCAGGCGCACCTGGGCGGCGGCGGCAATGGGGCCGCGGGCATGCTGGTTGCTGGGAGCAGGAGGGCGGCATCGGCAAGAGGGAGAAGAGAGAAAGAAGATGAGCTGAGGGCATTATCGTCTTTTCACCCTTCATTCTAACAGTTCAGTTAGGCACTATGACGGCAATGGCATGGAG
Source organism: Urochloa ruziziensis (assembly GCA_015476505.1). Classification (NCBI taxonomy): domain Eukaryota; kingdom Viridiplantae; phylum Streptophyta; class Magnoliopsida; order Poales; family Poaceae; genus Urochloa; species Urochloa ruziziensis. The sequence goes on from CM027122.1 coordinate 1,877,438, forward strand.
GGGATGAAAAATTTAAAACAATGACATTGAAGGGAAGTACTAATTTTCAATGGCATATAGGGAAATTGTAATTCCTAATGGCATGTAGAGAATTTGCCTTTTTTTATAGGGAACTTCCCTGCGTAACAAGTCAACCATCCAATATTTCGACAGGTTAGCTGCGATGGCAAACTTGAACTGCAGTGTACGAGTACTACCTGATCTCGAATTCTCGATGGCTAGGAAAGAGGAGAATGTGGTATCAGACACTCTTCAGAGCTGACAATCTGGTTACACCGGATGAGAACGACAACTCTTGTTAGACAACGACCTACCTCGTCAGTTACCTCGCCTGTTCGTCAACCATCATCCCTACCCGTTCAGGAGATGAGCTCAACTGCACAAGTCTTGGAGCTGCGTTCCAGCAGGTGCATCGCACATAGACGCCAAGTGAAACAAGCACAAACCCAGCAGAGAAACCCCAAACACTTCTCGAGAACATAATGGCAAATGACTGTTTTCTTTTAGAACGCATGGCAAATAACATTTAACAACCAATAAATACTTGCCTTGACACCCATTTTTTATCCTAATGAATGGTAACTTCAACCGGGATGCAAATTAACAAAGCTCCCGAGTTGTTCGACACGTACGTACTGACACTCTCGAGTTCTTCTTCTTCAGTCTTGCAGGACGTGCAGCGCCTGGAGCTTTTTGTCGAGCACCTCGCCGCAGATCCTGCCCATGGTCTGGTAGAATGACGCGAGGTCCGTGAGCTGGTCCACCGTCATCTCCGCCATGAGCGCCCGCGCCGCCGCCTCCCGGCCGTCGCTGACCTTGAGGCTGTTGATGTACCCCGACGCGTTCCGCACCGTGGCGCCCATCTGCTTCAGCCTCTTCTCCTGCTGCACGCTCAGCGCCGCCGCCGTGTTCGACTCCAGGAACTCCGCGCCGGCGTCCAGCTCCCTCCGCTCCTCCTCCGCCGGCTTCGTCTCCGCACGCCCGCCGGAGAGGTACATGTCCTTGGCCGAGCGAGAAGCTCCGGAATATGACCCTCCGCCGCCGCTCCACCTCCTTGTTCAGCTTCGGCGACGCCGGGAGCGCGGCGGCGGCGGCGGCGCTCCGTGGCGCGTTCGCCGCGGCCAGCTGCTTCTCCTGGTAGGCGACGACGGCGCGGACGAACTCCTGGTAGGCCCTGGCGCAGCCGGGGTAGTCGAACTCGTCGGAGTCGGGCTTGCGCATGCGCTCCGGGTGGAACTGGAGGCCCATGATGAACTTTCCCTCTCCGGGGTTGTACGCGTCGGGGTCGTAGAACCCTTCCACCAGCCCGTCCGGCGCGAACGCCATGGGCACGAACCGCTGCGCCAGGCGACGCACGCCCTGGTGGTGGTAGCTGTTCACCATCAGCTGGTTCCTCTCGCCGTCGCCGCCGGCGGTGAGGTCGCCGGCGAACCAGTCGTGCAGCGGGGTTCCCGGGAGCACGCGCACCGGGTGGCGGTGCCCGTCGTAGTCGCCGTAGTTGATGTGCTGCACGGCGGCGGGCGGAGACAAGAGCTCGTGGTCGACGTCCTGGTAGAGGGTGCCACCGCAGGCGACGTTGAGGACCTGGGAGCCGCGGCAGATGCCGAGGTAGGGGATGTTGCGCTCGAGGCAGCGGCGGGCGAGGCGGAGCTCGATCGAGTCCTTCTCGTGGTCCACGGAGGCGTCGCTCGGGTGGAGGCGGCGCACGGCTTCCAGCTGCTCCGGCGAGAGCGCGGCGGCGTCGGGCGGAGTCGTAGAGGGAGGGGTCGATGTCCTCGCCCTCGCAGAGGAGGACGCCGTGGATGGGCTCGAACGCGTCGAGCAGCGTGTGGACGCCGGCCACGCGGGGCACGATCACCGGCACCGCGCCGTACCCCACGATGAGGTCCAGGTGGTACTCGCCTGTGAGGACACGAAATCAACCGCGCACGTATGCGCCATGCAGGCGTCAGTTACTGCTGCTACGGTCCAAATTAAGCAAAAACCCATGGGTTTGTAACGGATCGGAGGAAGAAAAGGTTAAAAGTTAACGCGACTTACCGACGAAGTCGACGAACTTGTTCTTGCGGACGGTGCGGCGGGAGACGATGAGCACGCGGGGGAGGACGCGGGAGAGGTCAGGGGAGGAAGACATGGCCGACGCCGCCGACTGCTGCAGTGCGAAAGCAATCGAGGTGTGGATTGCTATAGCCGCCCAGCGAGTAGCTGCAGGCTGCTGCTAGTTCCCTTTGTGGAGAGAGTTCTTGGATTTGGTGAGTCGGGGAGGAACAAGGGTGGTGGGTATTTATAGAGGGGCGATCGGGTAGTGTTTAGCTGGCCGAGATCGATCTTATCACGAAGCCCGATTCCGAGCCGAACGTTTCTTAATCCACGGCGACGTTCGCAATCCAACTCTCTCTCCGTCTGGGCGCCGCGTTACAGCAGGTCAGCTCTCTGTCCAAGGTCAAAGGGGGAAAGTGCGATATTGCTAGCTACACCCGCCAAAAATAAGTCTGCATGTCGTCAATTACTCAAATCCATGGTTGGATAGAGGCGTAGATGGTAATGGATATAGTCATATCGGCCTTATCTATACGTATATATGGTAGTATTCAATTGCTACTACCTTCGCGATCTTCTGTCTAATTAAAGCGAGGAATGTTAAGGGTGTACTACTTACTATAATTCTTTCATGCCATTCTGTGTTCATCGCCAAGAAGGCAAGAATTGCCATTCATTGTGAAGGTTAATTACTAATTGCCGCAATATATGGTATGGTAAAGAATCTTGATATCATAGCAAATTAAGAAATTGCAAATCCTAATTAAACTTCCACTACAAGTATACAGTAACTCTGCCCTGCCAAAGAAACTTTGGTAAGCGGAATAGAAACTTGTGGAGAATGGAGATCTATCAGCAAGCATACTTTAATTTTAGGGCGTCATGTTTGGTAGTATACTTTGGTACACATGTCATAGATAAACTAGGTAGAGCTATGATGGTATGTACATCAAAAAGGAAATTAAAGGATACGAATGCTAGCTCGTGATTCCAAAATATAGGGAAAACGTGGGAATTTTAAAGCATATAATATTTTTGTGCGGCAAAGAGTGGGGAGAGGTTGATCGAATTAAGTTTTTTTATAAAAAAAAATGACGCAAGATCTCACTTTTCCCTTTCCTCGAAACCACACTCTGTAACGACATACAGCTAAGCAACCCTGTGGATGGGGCTGCTCTATCAGCTGCACACATTAATCCAGTTCACTAATCTTATCGACACAATATTTCAATGTCATGGAGGGTGACGATGGTGTTTTGTTTAAAATTTCCCGTGTGTAACCAAACTGAGCAAGTCAATGGAGGTTGAACGGTCAAAGGACAAGAAGCATATGCTAGGGAACAAGCATGTGCTAACTTGCTTTCACTTGATTTTGACCAATTATCCTTGTTGTTTAAGTGATTTTTGACAAACTTGTGGGCACTCAAGATCCCTAAGATAGGGACTAAACTTACAAGCTAGTGCACTGGTTAATGGAGATGCAAAGCATATGCCAGAGAAAGAAGCATGCTGCTAGCTCGCTTCCACTTGATTAGTTTTGACAAATCATCTCCTTTTAAGTGAATTTTGACAAACTTATGGGTACTTAAAAATCCCTAATACGGGGAGTAATAACCTCATTAGGCTGCTAGTTAATACTTAAATAATGGAAATGCGAATAAAGGACATAAATCATATGCCAGGTAAGAAACTAAGAAGCACATGCTTCGTACTTGTACTTGTTTTTGACAAGTTATCCTCGTTGTTTAAATAAATTTTGACAAACTTGGCAATTGAGATCTAGATGGGGACAGGGACTCATCGAGCACACACACTACTTAGTGGAGGTTGAAAGGACAATGATGAAGCATGCTTGGCAAGAAGCATGTGTTATTTGCTCTTGAATTGTGACAATTTAGCCTCGTTTGTTTAAGTGAATTTTGACAAATCTAGGTGGTTCTGGGGGGGGGGGGGGGGGGGGGGGGGGGGGGGGGGGGCGGGGCGCTCTAGCTAGCTAGCTGATAGGGACTCGACTACGCGGGTGGCGCCGACGTGTGCGCTGGGATGGGAGGGCTGTTATCCAGGGGAGGCTGATACGGCCAGTGACTTGCTGCTGACGTGTCCAAGCGCGCATATGCGTCAAATGCTTAGCCGGGCCATCTCGTCTTGCCTTGCGCTTAATTCAGTGCAGAATTACACCATGAGTATTTCGTACGTAATGACTGAATATATATCCTGACCTGTCCGGTCTGCATGTTTCTTCTGTACTAAAGAGCGGAGATCCAAAGCTAGCTGCATCCCCGTTTGGCAAATTAAGTTCTGAGCCTCTGACTCCCAACTCTAAGCTAGATTATTGGAGTGTGCAGATTTAAAAAAAAAGGCAAAATAGTCTACATGGTCCTTCAACTTTTATCAATGGGTCAACTTGGTCCTCCAACTTTTGCAAAGTCCAAATTAGTCTCTCAACCTCTATTTTCAGGGTAAGATGGCGATAAAATTTTCACACAAACTCTTCTACGAAGACACTCGGCAAACGATTTGACACTCGGCATATTCAGGTTTCCCGTAGTGACACAACCCCAGGAATATAATTACTAGACCTGAAGCTCTGCTAAACAGACCCAGTATACGTATGTCATTTCCGATGAACCGGTTCTGCCCAGGGTTAAAAAACCGCGGTAGAAGCGGTTTTTTTGGAATAGAAACCGGTCCGGTAAACCGGTGAAACCGGCCGGTTAACCAGTAGGAGCGGTTTGGTAGGGTCAGTTTTGAGCGATAACCGGCCCTATTTAGCTACCGGACCGGACCGGTTTGACCGGTAACCAGACATGTTTGGAACGGTTTTTTTAACCTGGTTCTGCCATGCAGTCCGCGTCGCCATATGTTACTATATGATGATCCGCGAATATGTTCAGTTGGTGAATTGATTAGCTTTTGTCCTTTATTATTAGGCCGTATGAAAAGTGTGCCACACCCGAAAAAAAGAAAAGAAAAGTGTGTCACACAACGCATCACCCCATTTCGATATGATTCCCTGAGAGTTGTCACGCGCATATGCGTGCAAGAGCGTGCAACGCGCGAGATGGACGCAAACTAATACCGCGATTAGATTGACGCACCCTATACATTTTAATTTGTAACGTGTAGAGCGTGTGGATGAACCGTGTTGGCGTTGTTCTTTTTCACGCGGCGTGCGTAATAATATTTTTACCATCAGCTGCGGATAAGTTCAGTGGAAGTTAATTAGTCAAGACGACTCTGGTCATTTGTTATTACTAGGGCCTAAACACATACTAGGAGTACCTAGTAGGTTAGTTTCGTTAAAAGAATTGCCACGCGCATACGCGTGCAAGAGCATGGGACACGATTGAGGGGCTCACTCACACTGTGATTAGAATGAGACCGCCGGAGCTAATTCTCATGTGCAAAAACACTAGTAATCACGAGATGGACCTCAGACCCGTCGCCCAATCACACGGTCCTCACAGCACGGCACGTCGTCCTCCAGATGATTCATGTGCAAATAAACACTAGGACTAGCAGCGCGTAAGCAGATCAGCGTCGGCGTCTTGTTGTTTGAGCTCGACACCCACCCATGCTTTTGTTGCTTGGGGGGTTGGGGGCCTTGGTTGATTGACCCTTGAGATCGATCGAGTCGCATGCGTTCCCATGCCCAGAGCCCGATCCGTGTGCATGCATGGCCGACGCATGGACGGCGAGGAGCGGGGGGAGCCACGCACACGCACCTCTGTCGGTGTGGGCTCTGCTCTGGCTGTTGTTGACTTGTTGCTGGCCGCGGCGAGAGGCCAGTGCGGTGTTTGGTGGTGATGATGGGCAGGCATGCAAGACAGGAGGCATCGTCCACTCCAGTTTCCGACAGGGTTCAGGTCACTAGGCCTGCAGGGTCTCTCTCAACTCCGAGAAAGCGGTGGGTGCACTCTGCACGTAGCACTTGTCGGGGAGGAGGTGGTATCTGGCCTGGTTCTAGAGGTGGATCCACCGTCTGCTCCTGCATGCATCGGCCGGTTGCCATCTAGGGGAGGTCCCCTCCTAGGACGCTTCAAATGGGGATCATACTCCACTACCCAGCTTCTCCTACTCATCATCGATTGCTTCTCTTTTGGCACATTCAGTACTCCCTCCGTTCCAAAATAGATGACGTTATGGGATGCGTGTCGGTCAAACTTTCTCAACTTTGACTAGATTTGTAGAAAAATGTGCAACATTTTCATCTCCAAATAAATTTGTTAAAAAACTAGACTTAAAAATCTTTCCAATGATACTAATTACTTAGCATAAATATTTATATATTTTAATATATAATTGCCAGTATTTTGAAAATGTTGACTTCTCGGGAAGCGAGAATGACATCTATTTTGGAACGGAGGGAGTACATAATAAAAAAAATTATGGCATGTTCAAGAATGAAAAGAGCTTTTTTTTAAACGATCCTTAGAGGTCCCAAGAGGTACCATGAAATAGGAGTACGATGAAGTGGCGTATGAAGTGCCAATCCAAAGTAATGATTTTGCTACCGCTACCTCTAATTGCAAGCTAACTCGTAACTATGGCCCTGTTTGGATACTCTCATTTTTGCTAGAGGTTAGAGTTAGTTTTTAGCTCATGACTCTGACCAAAGAGGTGTTTGGATGACAGGGTTAGATTGATATTAAATGCACTTTCTCAATCATTTGTTTCATTCAGACCATCTTTCTGGCAGGATTTGGTGTGGTCGGCTCTTTTGTAGACCAGTAAAGTATAATCAGGAGAGTTCCTTCAAAAAATATGATTAGGAGATTAAGTTGATGGAAAACCAGTAAAATATAATCAGGAGAGATACTACATGTTAAAAATGCAAGCTAACTTGTTGGTCCATCATTAGTTTATTCATGTGAACCTAATTAAGATTCTCAAAGTCAGAATCATATACATGATGGTTCCCCATATGTTTACACGCTGATTATTCCTTTCAAGTTGCAAAAAAGATACATGTTGCATCTTCCATGCCCACATAATAGAAAAAAAGAAAGTTGAAAGTTAAAAGAAAATAGATAAGAGTTAACTGCTTTGCAATGCACCATCATTCCACAACACGAGTTGATCCGAACAACAAAGCATGTTTTGTCCATACAAATGAGATGTCCGGCGGAGGGCACACCGCGTCTAGGGACGACGGCGCAGGTTGTCACCTGGGGGCCGGCGGCGTAGGGAGCTCTGCTGGGCGGTGGGTGAGCAGTGGAGTCACGGCTAGGGGAGGCGGCGCACCGAGGCTAGGGGCGGCGGCGCATCGCGAGCAGATGCGGAGGGACCTATCTTTTCTTTTTTTTCGGAAACGAGACCGGTGCATCGAGGCTAGGGGATGCGGATAGATGGGAGGAAAAAGTGAGTTTTCAGCGGGTCCCATCTTAAATTAGCTCCAATGAACACCTCTTGGTTGGGATAGTTTTTTGGGTGGGTTAGATGCAACTAACTCCACTCTAACCCTCCTGTTTGGATCCTTTAGGGCTAGTTGAGCTCCAACTAGCTCAAACTAGCTCTAACCCATGGATCCAAACAGGGCCTATCTCCACTTAACTTTTCATAGATGGGTTTCGCAATCAAAAAGGAAAAATATATGATAAAACTGCATAAAAAAAACTAGGACATATAAAACTTCTTTTAAACGATCCTTACGGATTCGAGATGTACCCAAAAAACATATAATTTAAGTGGTGCGTGAAGTTCCGATCTCAAGTTATGGTTTTGGCAAGTCGTAATGCACATCCGCCTAACTCTCCATGGATGGTTTCACAAAAAAAAAACATAATAAGGCTGTTCAATAAAAGCTAGGACATGTACACATGGAAAACAAGAGCTTTTTTTTTAAAAATCCTTGGAGATTCAGAGAGGTACTGTGAAATATAATTTAAGTCACGCGTCAAGCTCCAAATTATGTTTTTTTTTGCCACGCCTACCTTTAATAGCAATATAATAAAAACTAGGACATATACAAGAAAAGCAGATTTTTTAAACGATCCTTAGGAGATTGAAGAGGTACCATGCATGAAAGTTAATTCAAGTGGTGCGTGAAGTACAAATCTCCATGGATCGTTTCACATAATCAGAAAACTATACAATAAAAAAAAACTTGGACATATATACAGGAAAAAAAGATATCATTAGGTATTCAAGACGTACCATGAAATATAATTTAAGGCATGTACAGCCCGTCGATTTGGCCCGTCGGTATGTCGGCATGTTGCAAAAAAACCCCACGCAGGGCTACCGACGGGCTCCGCGTCGTCTTGCGAGACGACGGGTACGTCCCGTTCTCCCAGGCGGAGCAGACGGGCGGAGCTCTGTTGTACGACCTCGTCTCTTAACAGCGACGGCGACACGGATCCCGCGCGGCTACGTGAGTATTTGCACGCGAAATCCACAACACAGTGTGACAGGAGAGGGTGGATGCAGGGGAGGACGGCGAGCCGCGACGGAGAAGCGCGCAGAGCCGCGACGGAGAGCCGACCGACCATGAACCGCCTGCACACCCCTCCAGCGGAGGTCGAGGCTGGATCACGCATTGGGAGAAGCAAGTTGCCAAGGAAGGGAGCAGGAGGAAGCCGCCAGGAAGGGGAGCAGGAGGAAGCGGCCACGCTCGCGCCTCCGGCGAGGGAGGTCGTCACCAGCCTCGCGCCGGGAGCTCGTGAGGGAGTTGCCCACCTGTGTTCCGCGCCGCTCCCCGGCGAGGGTGAGAGGAAGGTCGCACGCCGCATCCTGTCCTTCCTTGTGCCCTTCTCTCTCTACTGCTGCTCCCTCTCCTTTCTTCTCATCGATTCGCTCTCCACGACGACAAGCGAACTAAAAGAAGGCCTTGATATTTTCCTTCCGTGCGTGGATAGCAAATGGCCACGTAGCTTCCGGGAGAAAGAAGAAGGCGTGTTTTTTTTTAAGAATAAAGAAGGCGTGGAGCATGTGGACAGATCGTTTGTCACGTTATCGTCTGGAACTTTCACCTCGCATCAGATGGCCGGTTACTAGCATTTCGAAGAAAAAAGCAAAGGGAAAATGTGAGAGGAATTCAAAAATACTAAGAAGAAAATAAATATTGTAACAAAAAAGAAAAATATATTTTACAAATGACAACCATAATCCAAGCTTTGCAGTGACATCTTTGTAGAAATTCAACAACTCAAGGAGGATCTAATCAAACATATATGACAATGCTATAGAAACAAAGAAAATTAAAAAAAAATTATTGTAATCATGTCCCTATTATTTATGCTTAAATATTATTCAATCAAATAACCACACAATGGTATACACAAATGCATTTGTAGTTGATCTTAAACAACATGCAAAACATTAAACTAACTTATAGACACCTCTCTGTCTGTGGGCTGTATGGACTATCTGTACATCCGTCTGTATGCTAAATTCGAGGTTCAGTAGACGGTCCGCCGTCTGTGGGCTGTACATGGCCGAAGTGGCACGTCGAGTACCAATATCGAGAGATATGGTTTTGCTACTCCTACCTTTAATGGTGAGTCATAGGTACGTTCACCTAACTCTTCATTCACGCAGAGGCCATAAATATGGTTCAAAGAATTTATATCAATTCGATGTAAAAACTTTAGACTCGTTATAAAATTCTCTTATTGGAAACAGCCTAACTCTTTATTTTTAGATTAAGGATCATCCGGCCTCATACCTAACTCTTTATGGATGATGAAATGAGGCACCAAAAATTTCTTCACACCAAAATTTCTCTCTGTTTGCTTGTGTTTATTTTTTCGCGCCAGTGCATGACTAGTTAGATTATGTTTAAAAGACGGAAACGTAAAGGAAAAAGATTGTACAAGAATTTTGTTTTGTTTTCTGAAGAGAAGACCGGTAGATTTATCAAACTAAGTGTCTCTCCAGCAATATACACTCTGTACCTGTATGTTACTAGCACAAGACAGAAGGTTCAAATGAATGAAAGGAAATTCGATCTGGAAATTCATCAGCACACTTTGAGCGGATAGTTTATCCCAGTGGAAGTGCAGAGCTCATGATGCTGTATTCTTCCTGGGCTGTATTGCGCAGACGCAATCACGCGAGGGCCATTTGCAGCTGCAAGGCGCCGATCGTCACAGGTGACGCCATTGCTCAACGAACAGACAGCCTAGCAGCTAGTACTGCGCACGGGCACGGGCCGCACGTGCACGCACCAGTGCACGGGTTCGCCGCGCCTACCCGTCGCTCTGCTCACCTCAGCAACCAGTGCACACAAGTCGCTGTACGTTATTTCCTCACTTTCTTTGAACAAGGACTTGTCACGTTTTTCATGTAAACATTGTACGAATCGACATGACATTTGTATTGCTAACCATCTCTACATTTTTCTCATGCATTTTTCTCCTGAAAACTTGAAGGATACAAAAAAACGTCAGAACGACGACTAGTTGAACTCATGAACACTTGGTGATCCCGGGCCTCACTGAACACTAACTACAGAAAGAGGCATATATATAGACATATAGTAGAATGTTCTTGGCTGCATTGTACAGAATTGTGCACACGACTGAACAATTGATCTCGAATCCAAGTATCCAACTCTGCACGTTCACGCTCTGAAACGATCACCATCTCCTGCTTGGCACGCGCCGCGCGGCGAAGAACCGGTGATCCGGGTGATCCACGCGCAGGAGCCTGAGCCATGCGTCGGCGGCCTGCGCGAGGGACGCCGCCAGCTGCCGGTCGCGCCAGCCCGGCGTCCACGCCGCGCTCTTGAGCTTGTACGAAGCCATCGCGAACGTCGGGAGGCACATCGCCGTCACGGGCGCCGTGCACGCGGTGGCGGTTGTCGCCGTCGGTTTGGGGCCGTGGCTGCTGGCACCTGAAAACGATGGCCAGAACAGAGTCAACCAGATGAGTATTCCTGATCGATCGTGTTTCGCAGGCAAAGCTGGAAGCCTGGAACGGTGCATCAGGGTCTGCTCTGAAAGGGTCACGCACCTGCGAACTGCGTGGAGAGGGAGTGGTAGGTGAGGAAGCAGGCGTCCAGGTCGCGCTGCGTTGGCACCGTCGGGATCCGGTATATCGGGTACCTGAAAAAGGTGTGCAGAAGCTGCTGTCAGCAAGTCCGTTTCTGAAAACACAACAAAATGGCAAAAGTCTGGAACGATCTAGCGCCATACCATGCAACGGAGATCCAGCTCGCAGGCGACAGATCACAGCTCTTGAGAGTCTGCAGCTCCGGAAACCGCTTGGCGAGGCTACAAATCTGCACCAAGCAAAGAAGTTTGCTTCGTCAGACATTATTCAGAGTTTCAGACAAGCAGGTCTGAACATGATGTATGATGACTGATGAGTGTCTCTGTCAGACATGCCTTGTCAGCCAGCGGCTCGCGTTGGTAGGGAGACTCGGACTCGAGGAACTCGAAGAGCAGCTGCTCGTGGCAGCTTCCGGACTCGCCTTCGTCGCTGGAAGCTTCGCTGCCACTGGAGCTCTCGCTGGTTTCATGGGCTGAGAACGCGTTCATGCTGGAGCTTGTCTCGTGCTCCATGTCGCTGTCGCTCTCCTCTGCACCCGTCCTGCGTTGGACATCGATTTCAGCAACATCCATCAGCAGGGTTAGTTGGGTACCATGACTCCGTGACCACAAAAGGCACATCATCCTTATTTCCTGACCGTTCTTTCTATGCATACAATTGTATTATGATATAGTACTGTAGGTGTCGTAGGTTTTGCTACCGAAGGAAAAAGAAGAAAAGAAAAGAGAAACACGATGTGTCAAAGAAGTTTCCTGAGCATGCTGACACATTCAGGAAACAGAACCTCTACGTTTGAGCAGCCCAAATTGTTTATGAAGACAGTTCAACTTTACTGATGAGTCACAACATGTTTTTGCTGTGAAGCTTGATAAATAGCTGGCGCGTACTATTTGCACACAAAATCTAGGTCAATGTTCAGAAATCACTATTTTACTCGCTAGATTGAGCCTTCAAGACTGGCTTGTCTTTGTGTTCCCTTTTCTTGAGACATAGGTCACTTAAACAGGAAAACTACCACATGTTATTGTTCCCATTTAGGAGGAACATCATGTTCTCTGAAGCAGCGTGCTTCCAAATATACTTATACAGCACTTGTGGTGTTGGTCATGTGCGAGTTTTCGGTAACCTTAATCTACACTGTAACTTGAAGCATCACTCAACCTATGAATTCTCACTGAACATGAACTTAATGTGAAAAGAGTGCTACCAATTGCTTCAGCTTGAAGCAAACAATTGTTCAGAAGAAGCAATTGGTAGCATTGTCCTTCAGAACACTTGTACTAATATGCAACAGGTAACGCAATGTTCATCATGAAGGAGAGTGGTGACTTCACAAGGATAATGGTGTATTACCTGGAAGGGCCAACATGCCTCCTGAACCCGCCGTAGAGCTGGATTGCAGATAGGTAAGGAACGTAGTACTGAACAACGCCATCGCTGCAGCCGTTGGGTACAAGAGGTACAGAAGTGCCATATGCGCTGCACTCCCTGAATGCTTCCCAGAGGTCTCCCAGAGTGAAGAACGGCCACGAATCATCTGCATCTGATTGCCTCCAACCGTTCATGCCCTCCTGTAAAGACAACATACCTTCAATATTGTGCCTACAGACCAATCTGAATGCAATGCAGAAGAGAAGCAGGTGATGAACATCTGAAATGCTACAGTACAGGTTGAATCACGTGTTCTCTGTATTGGGATTTGGGAGGGCCAATCTAGTTATCTAGTAACAGGCAACCGAACATCAGAAATGCTACAATACATAATGAATCACGTGTTCTCTGCATTGGGAGGGCCATTCTAACAGGCAAACTCGAAAATCTGAAATGCTACAATACAGATTGAACCGAACATTCTGAAGGGAGGGAGGAAGCCCGACCGCAGCAACGCCGAGAGGCCGGCCAGACGCCGGATCGAGAGATCCGGAGGTCACCGGAGAACCAGCCCGCAAGGAGACCCCCGCCGCCGTCCAGGGGAGTATCCCCACCCCCCGGAAACAGGGGCCACGCCGCGAGACCGGCCGCCGGGGTCCTCCCTGCTCGCCACTAGTCCCATGGCGAATCCGGCGGTCAACCACACGGATCCTGCCAACCACGAAGCAGATTTGCCGCCGTAGCAAGAGAAGAAGATGGGGGCGAGGGGGAAAGAGGGCGGGCGGAGTGGAAGAGGAGGTGGGGGGGGGGGGGGGGGGGGGGGCGCCGCTTGGGGCTGTCGCTCGCCGCCGGCCGGCCCGGGGGCACGGTGAAGGAGGGAGAGGGCTCGGTGGAGGAGGCCGCGTCGCCACGTCAGAAGCGACGCGGGGAAAAGAAGGGGTATGAACTGAAACAGCAGTTTTGTTCAGTGTCTGTTCGTCCTAAAAATTGAATGAACCTATCAACATAATCGTCTCCAGGACAATAACCTAGAACAAAATGCTTCTAAAGAACTGAAACTTCGGTTAAAAATTCCGTGAACTGTAAGACAACTAATACGAAATGTTCCTTTTATGGTTCTATCAACACATTTTCCAGCTCTTGAAAGCTTAAAACTAACGGTTGCACGATTGTTTCGACAGGAGGAAAGCAAAGACGATGCTACAAATCCTCGTCAAACCAAGGAAAGCCAAATACAAGAAATGGGAAGCTGAATCCGCCATTACCTTGGATGAGCAGCTCGGCGTGACAACAGGCGTGGTGGCCTCGAGGAACGTCGTCGAAGTCGTCCGGAAGCGCCTGCTCGCGGTACGGGTCCTCGGGCTCCGGCTCGCGGTACTCGCCTGCGTACTCCGGCTCGTGGTACGGTCCTCCGAACTCCCCGCGGGGCTGCTCCTCGGTCACTCCGTAGTCTACGGTACGCACAAGCAAGCATACATTAAAATAAAGGAAAAGAAAAACGAAAAAGGATTTTTAAATGAGCTCGGAAAAGAGAAATAGGAAATAAATCATAGAAGGATTATTTTTGGGAGATTTTTTTATAGCTCGGCCGGAATATATGTGGAAAGGCCGTGGTCAAATTTTGGGAGAAACGGGCGGAGTTTGGCGCATGAAATGACGCGTCAAAGGGAGGATTAGGGGATGTTTAAGGGTTCAGGGGCATATCTGTAATTAATTATAAGAATGAGGGGCTTATTTGTGAATACTCAGAACTGAGAAAGGACTAATTTGTAATATTGTAAAAAGATAGGATGGATTTAGAATGGACAGGGACTCCTTTGTAATTAATTACAAAGGGTTAAGGGTCACTTTGAAGGAGTTAAAGGGTGCCAGGGGGTTTTCTGGAAAAGGTGCAAAGGTGGAAGGTTTCTTTTGATATTTGGGAAGAGTGGAGGGGATTATGGGCATATTGCCCCTTCTTCTTTCTCTCCTCAGCCGAAACAGAGGAGGGCTCGGGTGGAGGCCGGCAGCCTGGCTGGTGGCGGCGTCGGCGCTCCGGGGCGCGGCGGCGGCCGGGAACAGGGGGAAAAGGGAGAGGGGAGCGAGGGGGACCCATTCCCCTCCTCACCTAGAGAGGAGGCAGTGCGTGGAGGCGGATCGACGGTGGGTCAGGGGCGGCGGCAGTGGCGGCGGCGGTGGCTCTGATGGCGGCGGCGATTGGAGGCGGCGGCGGCGCGATTTGCAGTGGGGAGGCGCGGAGAAGGCGGCTGTGGAGTGGAGCGGGATAGGGCGAGCTCGCCCCCCTTTTATAGGCGGGGCAGGGGGGCATGGCCGGCGGCCATGGCAGTGGGGGGACCGGCGGTCGCCGCCCGTACTGTGTGCTCGTCGTGCGTACAGGGGAAAGGGCGACTTTGGCAGGGGCGGCGCGCTGGCGCGGCAGTGTGGGCCGAGGTGGTGGCGTGGGGTCGAGAGGAAGGGTGGCACGGCAGCGGTCCGGTGAGCAGGGGCGGCCGCGAGTGGGGCCGGCGGCCGGGGCGGCACGGCGCGGGCGGCCAGGTCGTCGCGGCTGCTGTGCGGCCGTCGCCGGGCACAGGGCGCGCGCATGCAGCGGGTGGAGGAGGCAGAGGAGCAGGGAGGGGCGGCGGTGTGGAGCAGAGAGACGAGGAGTTGCTGGTGGCGTGCGGGAGAAGGAGGAGGAAGAAGGAGAAGGAAGAAGAGAAGAAAGAAAAAAAGAAAAAGGAAAAGAGAAAAAGAGAAAGGGAAAAAAAGGAAAAGAGAGAGAAATTTACGGCGCCGATCGCGGGATCGGTCGGGCACGCGTGCACAGAGATCGAAAAGAGATGGCCGGGTTTCAAGGGATTTAGTGCCGGGATGGCGGATCTGACGAGGAGAGTTTTCGAGCTTTAAACGGAAAAAGATTTGAAAAGAGATTTTAGCGGGTGATTTACTTTGGTAAATTTTCCGGATGTTACAAACCTACCCCACTTAAAATGAATCTCGTCCTCGAGATTCGGCTGAATCCTTAAAGAGATGGGGGAATTCTTTCTTCAACGCATCTTCGCGTTCCCATGTGGCCTCTTTCTCGCCATGTCTGCTCCACTGAACTCGGCACATCCGTACCGTGGAATTTCTTGTGTGCTTGGTGACAGTATCCAAGATTTTGACGGGTACTTCCTGGTATCTGAGGTCCTTCTGTAAATTTATTGTTTCCACTGGTATGTGTTCTTCCTCGGGTACTCTCAAACATTTTCTGAGCTGGAAAACGTGAAACACTGGATGGATGTCTGACAATTCCTTGGGGAGTTGAATGCGGTATGCTACGGCTCCAACTCTTTCAAGCACCTGGTACGGTCCAATATATCGAGGGGCTAACTTTCCCTGAATTTGGAACCTACGAGTCCCTCTAATCGGGGAAACCTTTAGGTAAACATAATCTCCCACTTCAAAACTTAATTCCCTTCTGTGCTTGTCTGAGTAACTCTTCTGACGGGACTGAGCAGCCTTTAGCTTCTCTCTGATCTCAGCTACCTTATCTTCTGCTTCTTTTATAAAGTCTGGTCTGACCAAGGTACGCTCCCCTACTTCTGACCACATCAAATGGGTTCTACACTTCCTTCCATAGAGAGCTTCAAACGGTGACATGCCTAGGCTGGCTTGATAACCGTTGTTGTAAGAAAATTCTGCATACGGCAAACTCCGTTCCCAGTCCTTCCCATAGGTCAGGGCACAAGCTCGTAACATATCTTCCATAATCTGGTTTACTCTTTCCGTCTGGCCGTCTGTCTGTGGGTGATAGGCTGAGCTAAAATCTAACTTGGTTCCCATGGCTTTATGTAAACCTTTCCAAAACTTGGAGGTGAACTGAGTCCCTCTGTCTAAGACAATTCTGCTCGGTACTCCGTGTAGCTTTACTATGTTCTCCACATAGAGCTTCGCTAACTTTTTGCCTCCATAGTTGGTCCGTACGGGTAAATAATGGGCCACTTTGGTGAGTCGGTCCACTATCACCCATATAGAGTCATTCCCCTTTTTAGTCTTGGGCAATCCAACCACAAAATCCATACCAATCTCATCCCATTTCCAAACCGGGATAGGCAATGGTTGCAACAAGCCTGCTGGTTTCTGGTGCTCGGCTTTGACTCGCTGGCAAATGTCGCATTGGGCGACGAACTGGGCGATCTCTGCCTTCATCCCATTCCACCAGTATTTCTGTTTCAAATCCATATACATTTTGGTGGCTCCGGGGTGAATAGAGTAAGGTGAGTTGTGGGCTTCATCCATGATGGTCTGCCGGAAATTCCCTTGCTTGGGCACACAAATTCTATCTTTGTACCATAGGGTTCCTTTTGCATCCACTCTAAAATCTGGGGCCTTATTTTCTCCTGTGTGGTTCCGAATTTTTACCAAGTCTGGGTCTGATCCCTGGGCCTTCCTGATGTCTTCTTCCAAGGTGGGCTGCACCGTTAGCTGCGGGCAAGACTTAGGAGATACAATGTGCACATTAAGCCGAGCCATTTCTTCTTGTAGATGGGCATTCTTGGGTGCATAGGTCTTTCTGCTTAGGGCATCTGCCACAACATTGGCCTTGCCGGGGTGGTAATGAATTTCCAGATTGTAATCCTTGATAAGCTCTAACCTTCTTCTCTGTCTTAAATTCAGATCTGGCTGGGTGAATATATACTTCAAGCTCTTGTGATCCGTGTAGGTCTCACACTTATTTCCAATTAAGTAGTGTCTCCAAATCTTCAGGGCATGAACCACGGCTGCTAATTCTAAGTCATGGGTGGGATAATTCTGCTCATGGGGCTTAAGCTGGCGGGAGGCATATGCTACTACCTTTCCATCTTGCATAAGTACACATCCTAACCCATTTCGGGAAGCATCACAGTATATGACAAAGTCCCGCTGAATATCTGGCAAGGTCAGTATCGGGGCTGAGGTCAGTCTCTTCTTTAGTTCTTGAAAGCTTCTTTCGCATGACTCAGTCCAGACGAACTTCTTTTCTTTCTTGAGCAGCTCGGTCATGGGTCTTGCTATCTTGGAAAATCCTTCTATAAACCTCCGATAATATCCGGCTAATTCCAGGAACTTCTTATCTCGCTCACATTAGTGGGTTATTGCCAGTTTGACACTGCTTCTACCTTCTCAGGATCAACAGCTACTCCTTCTGCTGTTAGTATGTGGCCAAGAAAGGCTACCTTCTCAAGCCAAAATTCACATTTGCTAAACTTGGCATACAGCTTGTGTACTCTCAGCTTTTCTAAGATCACTCTCAGGTGATGCTCGTGCTCTTGGGCACTCTTGGAATAGATGAGTATGTCATCAATGAAAATGACAACAAACTTATCTAATTCTTCCATAAACACTTTTTTCATGAGGTTCATGAAGTATGCTGGGGCATTAGTCAGTCCAAAAGACATCACTGTAAACTCGTATTGCCCGTACCTTGTCACAAATGCCGTCTTGGGGGTATCGCTTTCTCTGATCTTGAGTTGATAATATCCTGATCTCAAATCAATCTTGGAGAAATACTTGGCTCCTTTCAACTGATCAAAGAGGTCATCTATTCTGGGCAATGGATACTTGTTCTTGATGGTTACCTCATTTAAGGACCTATAATCCACACACATCCTCATACTTCCGTCCTTCTTCTTCACAAATAGAACGGGTGATCCCCACGGGGATGAGCTAGGTCTGATGAATCCCTTCTCCTGAAGGTCTCTCAACTGTTCTTTCAACTCTGCTAGTTCTGCTGCGGCCATTCGGTATGGTCTCTTGGCTATAGGAGATGTCCCTGGGACAAGGTCAATAATGAACTCTATGTCCCTATCTGGCGGCATTCCGGGGAGTTCTTCTGGGAACACATCTGGGTATTCACACACTACTAGAACTTCTGCTATGGTTTTGGCCTCCAAAGTATAAACCATTGGGTCTGATCTTGTTTCTCGGGTGTGGCAAGTTACTTGGACTCCCTCAGGGCTGATTAGGCATATGGTTCTAGCGGCACATCCTATAAGGTCGTCATGCTGGGTCAGCCAGTCCATTCCAAGTATTACATCTATCCCCTTGGACTTGAGTACTACCAAATCAGCTAGAAACTCTACCCCACTTAAAATAGTCCTTACCCTAGAACAACCTAACTGACACTTGATGTCAGCTCCAGGTGTTCGGGTTAATAGGGGTAACTTTAGTAGTACTGTAGGTATATTGTGCTTATCCACAAAACTTGATGATATGAAGGAATGTGATGCTCCAGAATCAAATAAAACTGTGGCAAGCACTGAGCTGACTAAAAACTCACCAAGTACTACGCCCTGAGCTCCTTGAGCCTCCTGCGCGTTGATGTGGTTGACGCGGGCTCGTCCATAGGACTGCTGGGGCTGCCTCATCTGCTGGTTGTTGGTGTTGTTGCCGGGGTTGTTGCTGCGGACGGGCACACGGTTGGCACCTGACAGAGCTGGCTTTGGTCCATTCACCGAGTTGGAGTACATTGGGGCTGCTGGCTTGTTGCTGGCATAGGGGCAGTTGGCCACATAATGCCCGGTCTCATGGCCGTTGAAACAAGCCCTGTTGTTGTTGTTGGCCTGACTGGCACTACCCTGTGGGGCTTTGGCACTCTGGCTTCTGAAGGTGGGATTGGTGACCGGTGAGCCTGAGGCTCGGGACTAAGTGCGGTACTACATCGGCGTCTGGGATCTGGGTGGTGGGGGGTTATAGCTCTTGATCCTCTGGAACCGGTCCTGCTGGCGAGCCTTGTTCTCTAGGAACTTGCGCTTGAGATCTTTCTTCTCATCCGCCTTGGCCCTTTCAGTGAGAATGGCCCTGTTCATCAGCGTGTTGAAGTCTGGGTAAATCTGGGGGGTGAGCAGAGTCCTGAGCTCTGGATCCAGGCCTTTCATGAACATCTCCTGCTTCTTCTCATCCCTGTCCACTTCTTCTGGTGCATAGCGGGCTAACTCCATGAACCGGTAGGTGTACTCTTCCACAGTCTTGTTGCCTTGCTGCAGTGCCCGGAACTCGTCTGCCTTGCGCTTCATGGTGGCTGCGGGGATATGGTAACGACGGAACTCATCCACAAAATCCCTCCAGGTGATGACAGTGGCATCCGGGGCGGCTGCACAGTAGTTCTCCCACCACGCGAGAGCATTCCCAACGAGTTGATGGGTGGCCAGGAGTACTTTGTCACGATCCTCACAGTGAAGTGGTTCCAACTTCCTCTGAATCACCCTCAGCCAATCATCTGCATCCAGTGGGTTAGTGAACCCACCAAAAGTAGGTGGCTTAGTCCTGATGAACTCTGACAGTTTCTCATTCATACTCTGCCCACGGGGCCTCTGGTTGGCGAGGGCCTTGACCACAGCTTCCATTATCAGGTTCTGATTGTTCACCACCTGCAGCCAATCAGCGGCACGTGGAAGTGGTGCTTGCTCTGGCCCAACCTGACTTTCCTCCCTCCTTTCCTGGTTCACTTCATCCTGGTGCTCACCATGGGGTGCACTCTGCACGTTGTTGCTAGCAGCCAGGACTCGGCTCCGGGAAGCCCTGGGTCCACGCGTGTTGACCATCTGCAGATTTAGAGGACATATAAGAGACTAGGATTTGGAATTTTAGTGATGTTTAAGTTATTTAATTCGTAAAAACAGAAAGGCAGAATCCTCCTCCTGCCAACAAGCATAGAGTCTAGCAATACAACAAGCACAAACGATTTTATTTCTTTGAAAGGGGGGTACAACACTTGGACAAGCCAAAACACAAACTACACGACCGGGGTACAACGACACAACTGGGGTGCAACTACGCAACTGGGGTACAACTCTAAACTTCGGACCGGGATGGCTTCAATCCTTGGGTGACTGGGTGCACACTACTCGCGGGGCGATCCTTCTTCAGGGGCGGAGTGTTCTTCCAGGCGAATGAGCAATTCGTCGTCTTCTGGGATCCCATTTTCCTGGGGCTGTGCAGGGGCTCCTTCTTCGGCGGGTGCTGCTGGTTCCCCGGCACCTCCGGGTGTGCTTGGCGAGGTTCTACTAGGTCCTCCCCATCTTGCAATGGGGGTCCCAAGTAGGATCCGGGCTTCTCCGACTACCGACACGGGCGTCCCGCTTCTGGCCCAATCTTGCATGCTCTGGTCTTGAGCCTCTCTGAGACTCTCATGCGCGACAGCTTCACTGCTTATGGCTGCCGCGGTCCTTGCTTCGGCTTGAGCCACCCGGACTTGGTACATCCTCACTGCGAGTTCAGCTTGCTCGGCTCGGCCAATCTGTTCCCTTAGGAACCCAACTTGTTCGTTGAAAAGCCTATCCAAGGAGACGAGATAGGCGACCACATGGTACAACAGGTCATCTTGATGGCGGCGGCGTTCCAGGTTCCTCATGCGGGCCTGCCAGACTGGGGTCCCGACAGCCGGGGGAAAGAGTCTCATCGGTGTGGAGATGAGGTGTTCTTCAAAGATCCGACACAGGTAGCGGAGGGCCTTCCTGATAGCCAAAGGGTAGGTGTCCTGATGTCGAAATCCCGTAGCGGTCACCCTCCATGGCTCAATATCAGGGTAGCGGGTGCTTCTGGCAACAGAAAGGATCACCCTACAGCGGAGAGTGCCAAGATGCTCGTACTCCCTGCTGTAGTACCTCGGGCGCTCAGTGATACCAAGACGCTCCAAGGAGTTGATCAAAAGGCGGGGAAAACCCGGCTCTTCCTGGCAAACACCATGGGTCCATCCTTCCTCGGCCATCTGAAAGTAAGGATAAAGTGAACAACTTGTTTCTCATAAAAGCTAGGGTACAACTTGAAGGTACAAGATTTTGACTCGACAACTAGGTTGGGTACATCCATTTATTAAGAAGAAAACTCTAGCTTAGATAAACTAATCTATCCTCAAGGGGAATCCTTCTCGCTCCAGCAACGGCACTTCTTTGGGGGTAGCAGTTGCCCCACTAGCCAATCTTCGGTCTGCGTACCCCTATCCCAATGGGTTTCTTCGGGCTCATCATCTAGCAGTCCTTTCTCTCTCCGGTACGCTTCAAGGCGTTCCTTCTCTTGGGCTTCCTTCTGCCTTATGTCCTGGAGACTGGCTAGGTAACCCTCCGCTTGCCTTTCAGCTTTGGCGGTTTCCTTTCGTTGTTCTTTTATCTCGTGTTCTGCCTTCTCCGCCCTACGGATCTGGTGCTTCAACTGCGCTGCCTGCTCGATGTAAAGACGATCTAAGCTGGTAAGGTAGGTGGATAGGTGGGTGACGGTGTCTTCTAGGTCTTCTTCATCCCTTCCGAGTCTTCTCATCTGATCAATCCACGAGCGTCCTCTTCCTCCGGTAGGAGGGAAAAATCCCATAGGACTCTCTCGAAGATGACGCCAGTAGACAACGCGCAGTCGTCGCAGGACTTTACGGGCGGCCTTTCGGTAAGTGTCCGAGAAGCAAAAGCCAGTGGTGATGATGGTCCAAGGATCCACGTCGGGGTAGAGGGTGCTCCTCCCCACGAAGATCCGTACGTCACATCGAAGGGTGCCTCTGGAGCCATACACCCGGTACATGTACTCCGGTACGTCTGAAACTCCGACGCGTTCCAGGCTGAGTAACATCAACTTAGGAAGACCCGGTTCTGCAAAGCAGATGCCTTCGTTCGATCCGTCGTCAGCCATCTGGAACAGGACAAGGACTCAAGGTCAGTGTTTGTGCAGGGAAGGTTTAGCTAAGAAGGGCTTTCTAAAGGTTTTGGTCCTAATGGTCGCGTCCTACAGCCAACGACGGCTCTGATACCACCTGAAGCGTCCCCACATAAGCAGAGACTAAATGTGATACAAATATCAGTCCCAGGAGGCTGATACACATTTATTCCACAGATGGTTCAGTCATCGTGCGACCTCAAAGGGGCACGGCACTCGATACAAACGATAATAGTAACCAAAATTACAACAATAAATAACCAGAGAAAAACTAAAACTGGATCTAGCCCTATCTCGGCGAGGAACAGCGGAAGCATCTTGGAAGGGACCACACCACAGGCAACGTCGGGTGTGGACACGACCTCTACTCGAACTCTTCAGGGACAAAGTCCGGATCCTCCTCTGTTGCAACAAAATAGGGGGTGAGTACAAAAGTACTCAACAAGTCCAACCACGTCCACGGAGGGGGAAATAAAGATCATGCACAGGATAATTCAAGGATACGGCTAAGGTTTAATTTGCGTAAAAGCTAGATTTTATGCAAGGGTTTATTTTAAACATGTTTTCGTAAAAGCAGTTTTTAATATCAAGTGGGTTGATCCTCCACAAAGGATCCACATTTTATGCTACCGGACTCCCCGTCCGCCGTAGCTCACGGCACACCTGCCGGACACTTTCCAAAACACTCACACCAAAAGAACCCACCATTTTCCAACACTAGTTTCAGGCCCAAGCCGTGACTCATCCAATACCGTGGATACGGCTATTCGAATAGATTTTAACTCTGCAGAGGTTGTACACTTAACCCACCCCAACGGTTTCCGCAACACGAACACCGAAATGCCGGCGCGGACCTGTCAAAGCCATTACCACACCGTAGCTAAGCCGGACTAGCCAATATGGAAGCAACCAAGGGGTCCATGTCCTCCCAACGAGGCATGACCGGGACGTAACTCACATAGAGCGTACTCCTGCTCCTTGTTCTCCCATTGCTCACAGCTCACCTATTGGCTAACCAACCAACTAGTGGGATTTATGCTAAGCCGTTGCCACATACAACGGTAGGGCGGTAGCACTAAACTGGGCCAGGCTAGATGACAATCAACTCGGTCCTTAAAACAATGACAAGATGGATATCTCCACATCCCGCTCAGCCACACAGGCACGAGCTCACCAATTTGGTGTTTCACACAGAACACACCATCCATCCCATCGGTTTCACCATTATTCCATTTTCACCAAAAGCCACCCTTTTCTTTTAAACACTCACACCATTCTTTATTTAAAAACACATGAGCATTTGTAATATGATAGTGGTAAGAGTAGCGGTTCCTAAGCGTTTCTAGCAACGGCTATCATCCAAACAGAGCAAGTCATATTTAATGATAACCTAGGTGACCAAGGAATATTCATAGCAATCAAGGAGTGGCTATCCAACCGGGTCTTGCAATAAAACAATGCATTTTATAAATAGGCCAATAGGTTGTGTTTGTAAAACATAGGATAAATATGCATCAAAGGACGGGATTGAACTTGCCGTCGTCGAAGTCGTCCGGAAGCGCCTGCTCGCGGTACGGGTCCTCGGGCTCCGGCTCGCGGTACTCGCCTGCGTACTCTGGCTCGTGGTACGGTCCTCCGAACTCCTCGCGGGGCTGCTCCTCGGTCACTCCGTGGTCTACGGTACACTCAAGCAAGCATACATTAAAATACAGGAAAAGAAAAACGAAAAAGGATTTTTAAATGAGCTCGGAAAAGAGAAATAGGAAATAAATCATAGAAGGATTATTTTTGGGAGATTTTTGTATATCTCGGCCGGAATATATGTGGAAAGGCCGTGGTCGAATTTTGGGAGAAACGGGCGGAGTTTGGCGCATGAAATGACGCGTCAAAGGGAGGATTAGGGGATGTTTAAGGGTTCAGGGGCATATCTGTAATTAATTATAAGAATGAGGGGCTTATTTGTGAATACTCAGAACTGAGAAAGGACTAATTTGTAATATTGTAAAAAGATAGGATGGATTTAGAATGGACAAGGACTCCTTTGTAATTAATTACAAAGGGTTAAGGGTCACTTTGAAGGAGTTAAAGGGTGCCAGGGGGTTTTCTGGAAAAGGTGCAAAGGTGGAAGGTTTCTTTTGATATTTGGGAAGAGTGGAGGGGGTTATGGGCATATTGCCCCTTCTTCTTTCTCTCCTCAGCCGAAACAGAGGAGGGCTCGGGTGGAGGCCGGCAGCCTGGCTGGTGGCGGCGCCGGCGCTTCGGGGCGCGGCGGCGGCCGGGAACAGGGGGAAAAGGGAGAGGGGAGCGAGGGGGACCCATTCCCCTCCTCACCTAGAGAGGAGGCGGTGCGTGGAGGTGGATCGGCGGCGGGTCAGGGGCGGCGGCAGTGGCAGCGGCGGTGGCTCTGATGGCGGCGGCGATTGGAGGCGGCGGCGGCGCGATTTGCAGTGGGGAGGCGCGGAGAAGGCGGCTGTGGAGTGGAGCAGGATAGGGCGAGCTCGCCCCCTTTTTATAGGCGGGGCAGGGGGCATGGCCGGCGGCCATGGCAGTGGGGGGGCCGGCGGTCGCTGCCCGTACCGTGTGCTCGTCGTGCGTACAGGGGAAAGGGCGACGTTGGCAGGGGCAGCGCGCTGGCGCGGCAGTGTGGGCCGAGGTGGTGGCGTGGGGTCGAGAGGAAGGGCGGCACGGCAGCGGTCCGGCGAGCAGGGGCGGCGGCGAGTGGGGCCGGCGGCCGGGGCGGCACGGCGCGGGCGGCCAGGTCGTCGCGGCTGCTGTGCGGCCGTCGCCGGGCACAGGGCGCGCGCGTGCAGCGGGTGGAGGAGGCAGAGGAGCAGGGACAGGCGGCGGTGTGGAGCAGAGAGAGGAGGAGGTGTTGGTGGCGTGCGGGAGAAGGAGGAGGAAGAAGGAGAAGGAAGAAGAGAAGAAAGAAAAAAAGAAAAAGGAAAAGAGAAAAAGAGAAAGGGAAAAAAAGGAAAAGAGAGAGAAATTTACGGCGCCGATCGCGAGATCGGTCGGGCACGCGTGCACAGAGATCGAAAAGAGATGGCCGGATTTCAAGGGATTTAGTGCCGGGACGGCGGATCTGACGAGGAGAGTTTCCGAGCTTTAAACGGAAAAAGATTTGAAAAGAGACTTTAGCGGGTGATTCCTTTGGTAAATTTTCGGGATGTTACGACCCGCCCGCTCATACCCGCTCCAATTCCACCCGTGGTTCTCGCCTCCTCTCTATCCTGACTTTTCTTCTCTGTCGCCCCCTCCCTATCCTGCGCTCATGTTTCCCATTCTCTTTTCATCCAGTCCACCGCGCTGGTCAAGCGGCCGGCTACGCGCCCGAAGCTCGCTGCCGGAAGGAGCTGTGGCCGTGAAGTAGCCGTGCTGGCCTCGGCGAGCAGCCACGGCGGAGTAGCCGCGCGGTGCCCCGACGAGCAGAGCGGCGGCGGGCTCCGGCGA
Source organism: Urochloa ruziziensis (assembly GCA_015476505.1). Classification (NCBI taxonomy): domain Eukaryota; kingdom Viridiplantae; phylum Streptophyta; class Magnoliopsida; order Poales; family Poaceae; genus Urochloa; species Urochloa ruziziensis. Next base: position 1,902,932 of record CM027122.1, read on the forward strand.
GCGGATGCGGAGGAGCAGCCGCGCAAGGCCGCGACGAGGGAAGCAGTGGCCAGACGCGGCAGCGGCTGCCGGCGAGCGCGACAGCCGGTGAGGAGGCCGGTGAGTTCTAATTTCCATCTATTTTTCTAAAAAAATTATGTCAATTTTTTTCCGGTGGCAGGGCACCGCGGTGCGGTGGCGTCCGTTCCTGCGGCCTCGGGACAGGGCATCGCGGTGCGGTGGCGTCACATGTCCGGCGACGTTTGGGGCGGTGGCGGCGCGAGAGGGCAGCCCGGCAACTTCGCGGCCTGCAGAGGTCCGATGTGGCTTGAGATGCCAACGAGGTGGCCAGGCCCATCGTCCTCCTCCTCCTCGGATTCTTGATTCGAGGGCGGGATTCCGGGCTTGGTCCACGGCATGGTCACTTGGACCTCACCGGCCGTCGCGCGTGGCTGTCAAGGGCGTCCGCGATGCCGAGGAGGTCAACAACGCTTACTCCCTCGACGCCGCCACCTCCATCCGGAGGTGCGGCCTTAATCTCCTGTCCAATTTGCATTTGGTTGGTTCTTCCTCTCATGGATCTGTTCGTCAATCCATGTTTTCCCTTTTTTTTTGTTTGCATGTTTATTTGAGAAGACTGCTATCACTGAAGATCGATTGACAGATCGTAGCTCCCTTGCGCTCGTCGCTGCAGTCTTGGTCCTCGGAGATGCCAGTTCGTGGTGGCTGGCCATGACGCAGGATCTGGATGAGCTCCCTGTCGTGCACTTCTCTGCATCGCCACTGGTAGGACACCATCCTGTTGCTTCTGGACCATACTTTGGATTCTACGCTCTGGACTTCTGATTGAATAGTTGGATCCGGATTTTGATGTCTTGCAGAATCATATCATGTCCTGCTCTTGCGTTTCTCTGGATCATGCAACCGACGACCAAGTCACCCATGCTCTTGCATCTCTCTCCCTCAAATTATAAATGTTTTTGTGCTTGTGCATAGTGTGTTCGAAGATTTGCCTGACTGCTGACTGGTGCTTGTGCATATAGTTATGTAGGTAATTTTGGTTTTCCTTCCTTTTTTTGTGGCGATTTATGTTTCTCTTCACATATATAAGATTTTAATGCATCAGTCCAAATTTTAGATGAGTTGTGACAAAGAGGTGCTTATCTTTTTGACATCTATTTCTGGATTGGAAAATATTCTAGACAGGTAGGTTTTTCAGCAATATTTCAATTTCTATGTTTAGAAATGACATTTCATGCCCACTTGAATTAATATTATGCAGGATAAAGCTGAAACTGCAGTAATCAAAACAGTGGAGCTTGACATCATGTCCTTTTCTCAGAGAAGGTAAACCCAATCAGTAATTCTGTAACATGTGATATCTTGGCACAAAGCTTTTACAATGCATGTTGGTTGCATGTTCAGAGATCTTGGCTTCCTAACCAGGTCCAACCGTCCAAGAATGCTTCCCAGATTTCGATTTAGCTCTCCATGCTCATGGAGGTAATTCGATTTCAACATATGTATGCATCTAGGATTAGGGTAAATCACATTGATGAAGATATTGATGGCATGTTTTTTGTGTACGATTGGACTATAATCTACACATGTTGAAATGATGAATTATGCAGCAGCAATGTTAAAAGTTCAATGCACAACATGATCAATATGTGGCTCTTTTGGTTCCAGGAAAAAAGAAAAGATGAGGCACTAGAGAGAATTAGCTGCGGTCCAAGAGATGAGTGGGATAGGATGATATTTTAGTACCTACATATAAATTATGTAGAGTGATTAACTTGATATGGTGCTACCATTTTTGCTTATTTGTGCTTCCAGATTTGCTTATTTGTGCTGATCGTTCTACTGACCTGGTGACGTGTCACACCCTGAAATTCTCCAATTTCAGGATGTGAATTTAGAGAATAAATAAACAACGATTTTCTCTCATTTTTAAAATTTTTCCAACATTTATTTATTTTACAGAGAATTTAGTGTAGAAATAAAACAATTGTTGTTTTCTTAATATAAATTAATTGTTCTCTGTGTGTTGCATTCATGCCGAGTTGCATCTTGGTGTTTCATGAGTGCTAAGATTTCAAAAATGCGTTCTTTAAACGTCTAGGTTCTTCTGAGAATTTTCCAGACTTTTCTGGAATTTATTCTCATCTTTTGAGAGCTAAATCTATTTAATAGAAGGCTCTAAATTCCTTTTCACGAGCTCTAAATATTTTATTTGGACTCCTCGTGTCCCAATATATCTATAGGATTTTTCCTATAATTTTTAGGATTTACTGGGTAATTTTCGTGCTTTAAAAACATTATCTGGATATTTTTTCAGATTTGTTTTCGCACAGGAAATCATTAAAAAAAAGATGAAAACCCTAACGGGCCGAGCCGTTCCGGCCCGACCCGCCAGGGCCCATCGCGGCCCGGCGCGGCCCAGCGCGCCGCCGCCGCCGCAGCCGTCCTCGGCGTGCGCGCCACGCCAGGCCGTGTTCCCGCGCGCCTTTAAAGCCCTACGCCCGAGCCGTCGCGCCCCCTGCTGCCCTCCTCCGCCTCCGCCTTGCCTTCCGGTGCAGCGACGCCGCACCGCCGCCTGGGAGCCGTTGCGCCGCCGGCCGAGCGCTGTCGTCGGTCTCTGCCGCGTCCCTCGGCAGTCGGGCGAAGTCGACGCTACCACGGCGATGCCCACGGCGAGCCGCACCTCCGCCGCCTCTTCTCCCTCCGCCGCGCCGCGCCGTCGCCTGCCGAGCGCTGCCGCCGGCCATGCCGCCCTGATTCGCCGCCACCGGAGCCTCCCGACCAAGATGGAGGGCACCACGAGGACCGCATCGACGAGCCGCATGTCCCCCGCCCGTCCTCGCCGTCTATCTGCAGCCGGAGCGCCGCCCACGCGAGGAAGCTCGAGCCGCCGCCGTCCAACCCGAACCGCCGCCGTCCTCCTCCGATTTCCTCCGATTTCAGCCGGTTCTGTTCAACTCCGATGCTGGAGATCCACCCACCGCGATTCCCTCGACCTAATCTCCCTCCTGCGCTACTTCACCGTCGCCCCCGTTCGCCGGAGCGCCGCCGGCGAATTTGGCCGCCAGTGCCGCCAGCCGTTCTCTACCAGAAGAGGAAGAAGGCCTGGCGGTTTTGCAGATTGGACCCCGAGAACCCCTGTAATTTCTCGGAAATTCTTTGTGTCTTGGTAATCTTATACAAAACCCTCTGCAAACATTCAATCCTTTCAATCTAACCCTAGCCGTGCCCTTTTGCCGATCTAACCCTGATCTTTGATCTATTCTCGGCGACTATTTACTGAGTCTTGCCATTCTTCTCTGCTAGTCCCTGGAGGCTACGGTTAATTACGTCAAGGTCCCTGCAGCCTGGTTTTAGGTATAACTCTCACGTTTTAAATCCGTTTCTACCCGTTCTTGTTTCGTTAGACTTGTAATCACTTAAATTATGTGTTGGTGATGTTATTCATGATAGTTGTGTTTTTCTAAATTAATTTTATATATTAATTTGATTAATTGTTTATAGACATGTTTTGCAATGAAAATCTATGTAGCTTTATACCACTTGTTTTTATAATAAAGTTTAATTTGATTAATGTTTATTTAATTGTCTTATCTAAATAAAATTTAATTAGGCTATATCTCGGCTTTACAAATTAAATGTTAATGTGGTTAATGCTTACTTTACATGCCTTTTCTAAATAAAATGTGATTAGGCTTATACAGCGGCTTTTATAAGAGAAAGTTAATATGGTTAATGTTATTATAATTTATTTATGATAATAACATGATTAGTGGAACACGTTCGATAAAACTATTCGATTAGATGTTTCATATACCTTTCTTTTCTAAAGGTAATTGTTTAATTGGAGTTAATTCTAATATAATTATATTTTGGTAATTAAAATAAATGAAGCACCTAGCTTTTGTTTGATAATTAAAATCTTTCGATAGTTTATTTATAATCGCAGTTCCAACGTTCCCTGCGTCTTTGCGTTTGTAGAAACGAGCCCCATCGTTTAGTACGCTCTTTTAAAGCTTTTATTTTGATTGGTGTATTGTTCTTAGTTGTCTTTGTTTGCTTGCTCTAGAATGTTTGCTTTGCTTGGATGATTGCAGCGAGTAGAAGGAATTCGGTACGAGAGCTTGAAGAGTTGAAGAATATTCTGAGCAGCTATTCTCTGGATTGAAGGCAAGTGTGTCCTTGTGCTTTTATCCCAGTAACTATATTTAATCACCTTTGCATGTGCTTGCATTTAATATTGATGGGTCCTATTAAGGTTTGCCTAGTCTTTTATGTTTATTCCTTGTCTGCCTGGGTTTACCTTTTTGTTGGGTAGCTATGCTAGTTGCTATACCTGGTCCTTGGTGGGTTTTAATGAACAACAATGATAAACATGCTTTACTTTATGTTATACCTCTGGTTAATACAAGATCATATGACTTAATCGGAACATGGAGAACCACCCGGGAAAACAGTACAACCATGAGACTAATGGGCTCTGGTCTTGGCTGAGTAATTAGATACTCTGGCTTGGAATAGCTTTACCTGATAAGGGCAAGGGGGGACTGAGTCGTGGTCTAGCCCGGTCCTCTTGGGAAGTAGCCTTTGCTAAGGTACATGCCTATTAGGGAGGGTTAGGAGCGCCAGACACCGGAACCATGCGAGCTAAACCTTGTTGGAGAATCTTTGTAAAGGCCTCGTAGCATCCGTATGCAGTCACACCTTGGTAGTGTGATCCGTGCTTGGACGGCACAGCGTGGTTGGGTTTAAAGTTCTTCTGAACTTTTACGCGACTTATGGTGAAAGTGTACAACCTCTGCAGAGTGTAAAACTGATATATCGGCCGTGCTCACGGTCAAGAGTGGCCTGGACCCTCACATGATAATTGAACTTGAAGATGGACTTAAATCGTGGTTCTCGTTGTGCCATGTGCTTATGGCGCTCTGTTTATGTTAATGTGGTTTGGTATATATTTATATCTTAGTAATCAGGTGCTAACAAAAGTTTGACCAACTAAAATTGATTATCGCTTCCTCTCCTTGATTTAGCTTTGCATTCATACTTTCCCCACACTTGCTGAGTACAACATGTGCTCACCCTTGCTATAAACAATGTTGCTCAGAAGAAGGAAGCTACTGTGGAGTGATTTGAAGATGTTACTGAGTTGAAGCTACTATGGAGTGATTTGAAGATGTTGCTGAGTTCTAGGCGTACGCAACCCCCGGTCGTCTGATTGTGGAGTTGGAGCCTCCGTTTCCAGGATTGAGCTGTGTAATACTCTGATAGTTCCCTTTGTTCATTTTCTTTTACGTGATATTGTCTCTATTATTCACTTTTCGTTCGCCGTATGTGTGAAACTTGATCCTGGCACACATACGGTGTGCACTCGGTTTTGTTTTTTCAGAACCGGGTGTGACAGAAGTGGTATCAGAGCTGTATCGACCGTAGGACGTAAGCCTAGATAGCAATGGTCGTTTTCCAAGGTTTATTTCGCTATGAAACTTGTTCGTATCCAATTCTTGACCTTCTCCTTGTCTACTTATCTCATCCTTGATAATTTAATTCATAAAGTCAATCCTTGTTATTTATTACCCTTCCTTGCTCCCACTAATTCTTTAATCCTTGCCTATCTACTTTCATCTCTCCCTTGATCATTCACTCCCCTGTTAATGATTTTACCATTCTCAAATCTGTTCGCGTCACCGTCTGACCTTGCTGTACTGTTTGAATTAATTCCGGAGCTTCAGGTCTCGGTTTGAGGTGAAACTAATGTTGCTGGATTCAGATTTTGATGGGCTACTTTCTGGTTATTTTTCATGATTTTTGGACTTTCGGACAGAGAGCTATATTCCTGTGTTTCCAAAAGTCTGAATCTGCCATGATTGTCATCCTGAATCGAATTTATATAATCCTTCTCTTTTATTCTTAATCTTAATCATTCTTTTACTCATTTAAATTTCTATTTCATTCTTTATTCCCTTGCTTCCTCATTTATTCAACTTTTTCTAAAGAGAAACCTCATGCTTAGGATAACCCTTTCTCCCTTACTAACAACGTTTAGATCGCTCTTGTTGTGCTGAGTGGTGGATTCCCGTGTTTGAATGATGATGTTTGTTTTATGATCATGTTTGATTTGATTCTTTGTATTGATTGTTGGTGTATTGTGGGTCTTATACTTACAATAACATCAGTTGCCTAGTTGGGTTCTTCTTTTACCTTCCAACTCCTTGTCTTTCTCCTTTCTATCTGTTGTTTTGATGGAGATCATAGAGAAGCAAGCTGAAGGCAACACCAATGTCGACAAATAGAGATCATCATTGTCACCACCGACCAGATGGAAGCAAGTTGAAGAAAACAAGAAAAAGAGGACGACTCAAGGTTTTGCCTCGCTCGACGCTAATCCTGTTTATCTGTCTCCTTCTTGTTACTTCTTTCTTCGAATCTGGGTCGAGATTCCTTTAAGGGGGATAGGTTTGTCACACCCTGAAATTCTCCAATTTCAGGATGTGAATTTAGAGAATAAATAAACAACGATTTTCTCTCATTTTTAAAATTTTTCCAACATTTATTTATTTTAAAGAGAATTTAGCGTAGAAATAAAACAATTGTTGTTTTCTTAATATAATTAATTGTTCTCTGTGTGTTGCATTCATGCCGAGTTGCATCTTGGTGTTTCATGAGTGCTAAGATTTCAAAAATGCGTTCTTTAAACGTCTAGGTTCTTCCGAGAATTTTCCAGACTTTTCTGGAATTTATTCTCATCATTTGAGAGTTAAATCTATTTAATAGAAGGCTCTAAATTCCTTTTCACGAGCTCTAAATATTTTATTTGGACTCCTCGTGTCCCAATCTATCTATAGGATTTTTCCTATAATTTTTGAGATTTTTTGGGTAATTTTCTTGCTTTAAAAACATTATCTGGATATTTTTTTGGATTTGTTTTTGCACAGGAAATCATTAAAAAAAAGATGAAAACCCTAACGGGCCGAGCCATTCCGGCCCGACCCGCCAGGGCCCATCGCGGCCCGGTGCGGCCCAGCGCGCCGCCACCGCTGCAGCCGTCCTCGGCGTGCGCGCCACGCCAGGCCGCAGTCCCGCGCGCCTTCAAAGCCTACGCCCGAGCCGTCGCGCCCCCTGCTGCCCTCCTCCGCCTCCGCCTCGCCTCCGGTGCAGCGACGCCGCACCGCCGCCTGGGAGCCGTTGCGCCGCCGGCCGAGCGCCGTCGTCGGTCTCCGCCGCGTCCCTCGGCAGCAGGGCGAAGCCGACGCTACCACGGCGATGCCCACGGCGAGCTGCACCTCCGCCGCCCGTCGCCGCCTCTTCCTCCGCCGCGCCGCGCCGTCGCCTGCCGAGCGCCGCCGCCGGCCATGCCGCCCTGATTCGCCGCCTCCGGAGCCTCCCGACCAAGATGGAGGGCACCACGAGGACCGCATCGACGAGCCGCACGTCCCCCCGCCCGTCCTCGCCGTCTATCTGCAGCCGGAGCGTCGCCCGCGCGAGGAAGCTCGAGCCGCCGCCGTCCAACCCGAACCGCCGCCGTCCTCCTCCGATTTCGGCCGGTTCTGTTCAACTCCGACGCCGGAGATCCACCCACCGCGATTCCCTCGACCTAATCTCCCTCCTACGCTACTTCACCGTCGCCCCCGTTCGCCGGAGCGCCGCCGGCGAATTTGGCCGCCAGTGCCGCCAGCCGTTCTCTACCAGAGGAGGAAGAAGGCCTGGCGGTTTTGCTGATTGGACCCCGAGAACCCCTATAATTTCTCGGAAATTCTTTGTGTCTTGGTAATCTTATACAAAACCCCCTGCAAACATTCAATCCTTTCAATCTAATCCTAGCCGTGCCTTTTTGCAGATCTAACCCTGATCTTTGATCTATTCTCGGCGACTATTTACTGAGTCTTGCCATTCTTCTCTGCTAGTCCCTGGAGGCTACGGTTAATTACGTCAAGGTCCCTGCAGCCTGGTTTTAGGTATAACTCTCACGTTTTAAATCCGTTTCGACCCGTTCTTGTTTCGTTAGACTTGTAATCACTTAAATTACGTGTTAGTGATGTTATTCATGATAGTTGTGTTTTTCTAAATTAATTTTATATATTAATTTGATTAATTGCTTATAGACATGTTTTGCAATTAAAATCTATGTAGCTTTATACCACGTGTTTTTATAATAAAGTTTAATTTGATTAATGTTTATTTAATTGTCTTATCTAAATAAAATTTAATTAGGCTATATCTCGGCTTTACAAATTAAATATTAATGTGGTTAATGCTTACTTTACATGCCTTTTCTAAATAAAATGTGATTAGGCTTATACAGCTGCTTTTATAAGAGAAAGTTAATATGGTTAATGTTATTATAATTTATTTATGATAATAACATGATTAGTGGAACATGTTCGATAAAACTATTCGATTAGATGTTTGATATACCTTTCTTTTCTAAAGTTAATTGTTTAATTGGAGTTAATTCTAATATAATTATATTTCGGTAATTAAAATAAATGAAGCACCTAGCTTTTGTTTGATAATTAAAATCTTTCGATAGTTTATTTATAATCGCAGTTCCAGCATTCCCTGCGTCTTTGCGTTTGTAGAAACGAGCCCCATCGTTTGGTACGCTCTTTTAAAGCTTTTATTTTGATTGGTGTATTGTTCTTAGTTGTCTTTGTTTGCTTGCTCTAGAATGTTTGCTTTGCTTGGATGATTGCTGCGAGTAGAAGGAATTCGGTTCGAGAGCTTGAAGAGTTGAAGAATATTCTGAGTAGCTATTCTCTGGATTGAAGGCAAGTGTGTCCTTGTGCTTTTATCCCAGTAACTATATTTAATCACCTTTGCATGTGCTTGCATTTAATATTGATGGGTCCTATTAAGGTTTGCCTAGTCTTTTATGTTTATTCCTTGTCTGCCTGGGTTTTACCTTTTTGTTGGGTAGCTATGCTAGTTGCTATACCTGGTCCTTGGTGGGTTTTAATGAACAACAATGATAAACATGCTTTACTTTATGTTATACCTCTGGTTAATACAAGATCATATGACTTAATCGGAACATGGAGAACCACCCGGGAAAACAGTACAACCATGAGACTAATGGGCTCTGGTCTTGGCTGAGTAATTAGAGACTCTGGCTTGGAATAGCTTTACCTGATAAGGGCAAGGGGGGACTGAGTCGCGGTCTAGCCCGGTCCTCTTGGGAAGTAGCCTTTGCTAACGTACATGCCTATTAGGGAGGGTTAGGAGCGCCAGACACCGGAACCATGCGAGCTAAACCTTGTTGGAGAATCTTTGTAAAGGCCTCGTAGCGTCCCTATGCAGTCACACCTCGGTAGTGTGATACGTGCTTGGCCGGCACAGCGTGGTTGGGTTTAAAGTTCTTCTGAACTTTTACGCGACTTATGGTGAAAGTGTACAACCTCTGCAGAGTGTAAAACTGATATATCGGCCGTGCTCACGGTCAAGAGCGGCCTGGACCCTCACATTGATAATTGAACTTGAAGATGGACTTAAATCGTGGTTCTCGTTGTGCCATGTGCTTATGGCGCTCTGTTTATGTTAATGTGGTTTGGTATATATTTATATCTTAGTAATCAGGTGCTAATAAAAGTTTGACCAACTAAAATTGCTTATCGCTTTAGACCTCAGCCTCTCCTTGATTTAGCTTTGCATTCATACTTTCCCCACACTTGCTGAGTACAACATGTGCTCACCCTTGCTATAAACAATGTTGCTCAGAAGAAAGAAGCTACTGTGGAGTGATTTGAAGATGTTGCTGAGTTGAAGCTACTGTGGAGTGATTTGAAGATGTTGCTGAGTTCTAGGCGTACGCAACCCCCGGTCGTCTGATTGTGGAGTTGGAGCCTCCGTTTCCAGGATTGAGCTGTGTAATACTCTGATAGTTCCCTTTGTTCATTTTCTTTTACGTGATATTGTCTCTATTATTCACTTTTCGTTCGCCGTATGTGTGAAACTTGATCCTGGCATACATACGGTGTGCACTCGGTTTTGTTTTTCAGAACCGGGTGTGACATGACGCCAACAACAGCACATCCACTGCCATGCTACTAAAATATGAGTATGCCTTGCTCTGACATGAAAGCCTGCTCATCTTTTACTTCTGCAGGTACTACCACTTGAAAATGAAGCCGCTATCAGGGCTTCTGTTTAATCTGTTGGAGCAGCAAACTGGTAGCAAGACAAGGGCAAGGTAGTATCAGCATTTGCATCTCATAAAGGTTATGCCCTCCTCCTGTGGTTCTGTATCCTGTTAATATTTTTTCAAAAACTAAATTTGAGGCATATGCATTTGAACTGCACTGTGATCTAGAGCCTTTTCATTTCATTTAATCTATTGCTAAACTAATTAGTATGATCATTGGTAACAAAAAATGTCAAATACTCAAATGTATAATTGGAGCAATGGGCTAAGATGGATGCCATGGTACAGTATGTAAGGTGGCACTTTATTAGTGATGTATCTGCAAACGCATGCCATGAATTGCTTGCTGAATTGGCTGCAACTTGTGTAAGGTAAACTTTAATGATGGAGTTTGTGAAACCTATCCTAGCCTAATTTGTCACTAATTTCATGATGCTCCATGAAGATATAGAAAAATAAATTAATGTTGTGAAACCTAACCTTGTTGTTAAGCATCTAAAGAAGGGGAGATAGGGATATAGTCATACTTATTTTCTATTCTTGAAGTGGTTAGTAAAAATTATTAGCTATCAGGGAACATGATTTTTAGTAGTAATAGATTATTTTCAATTATAAATCTTAGAGTGTTGGAGGTACGACCATGGGCCCACATGGACACATGGATTCTCCAGCCAGAGTCGTACCAGGCGTGAAGAACACGAGTAGAGTACTGCAAGGACTCTTCTCGTTATGGAAACTAGTCGTATGACTTGTAAACTACTCGGATTGCCTTGTAAAGCACTCTCCGAGTAGCAATTGGTTAGGATTCAACTTGAAACCGACCTTGTAACCCTGCCCGCCGTGTATATAAGGCTGGGCAAGGACTCTCTCCAAAACACACGAACCCAAGTCTCTCAACAGAGAAGACGTACAATCAATACTAATCACCACACAGGACGTAGCGTATTACGCCGTCTAAGCGGTCCGAACCTGTCTAAATCCCGAGTCTCTTTGCCTTTGCGTTCCTGATCTCGGCGAAACCCACCTGAAACTCTACTACCTCAGGATACCCCTCGGTAGGATCGACGATAGAACACTGACATCTGGCGCGCCAGGTAGGGGTTTTCCTCGAAGATCCCGTGGAGAACGCAATGGTGACCTACATTCAAGCTGAAGCACCTCAGGAGGGCACAACATTCCGCTTTGGCTCGTGGGTCTACGTCGCCGACGGCTCGGGTGGCTTCTACAGCTACTTCGAGACACCTGCGGAGCTGAAGCAGGAGCAAGCGCCCATCATGGAAGATTTGGCCGAACAACTCGGCGAGATCACACTCGCGGACTTCATCCGCGGGCAAGGGAGATCACAACCCTCCCACCCCAATTCCGGTTTGGACTCCGTAATTCGACCCACACATATTGTGAGGCATTACGGAGCCAGTTCGAGTCCGTCATGGACTCGAAGCGGGACGTCCCAGTCCGAGTTATGGCAGGACACGCCAACTCTCTGAGCCAAGCGGTCCCCGAATGCCACTCGGACTTGGACGTGGAGACACTACAAGACGATGGCGAACACGACCTCGTGATCTACGCCACGCCTGAAGGAAGATCAGTCTACCAAAGAGACAGGATCCCACGGGACGTCTACGAGTCCTGCCAGATCTTTGTACTCTTTGGGTCTGACGCTACTGACAACCTGCCGTTCCAGCACGGCACACCGCTACTGCCAGAAGAGGAAAGCTCTACGGAGCTCGTCACCCCAACCACCAGCGACTCTGTCGAACCCAATCGACAAGTCTTCATGACTGGCGCAGCAGCAGCTGGTGACGTCGACAACGACCGGCGCTACGCTTTTGAGCTAGAAGGAGATATCTCCGCAAATGAAGACGCACCCGCTGGCGAATCCACTCAAGCGGCCACGGACAGAGAAATCCGGAACAACAAAAGGGCTCGCGCCGCCTAAACGCTCGCAATCGCGTCATGGCTGGGCGCAACCTCGCTCAAGAGTTCGCGCGAGTGGCACGCTACGACTCTCCTATGGCTAACGCCATGGAGATTGCCTATCACATCCGCAGTCTGCCAAGAACCCAAGAGACGGCAGCTGCACTCGAAAGGATCAAGGACATGGTCCGCAATCTCGACAAGGCCATCGCCGCCGCACCATCGCGCAGCGGCCGAGCAGCTCTAAGCGAAGAAGTCGAGAGCAGCGGACGCCAACCTGCCCGCGACAAGAATCGCCCCCCAAACCCCAGCCGACTGGGAGATGATCGTCAACGAGGCGGACGCACTCATCGCAACGACGCTGCTACATCATCCCACGGGCCGGCATACAGTGTCAACCGCGACGCGCGCTCCATCCTTGAATCCAAGAGGCGTGATGAAGCCCGGAGATACAAGGAAGAAGACGACGAGTACCCAATGTTCTCCAGGGACATTCAGATGGCCGTTTACCCACAACCATTCAAACCAGTCGGCTTCGAGAAGTACGACGGCAAGACCTCCCCTGAGTCGTGGTTGCGCATCTACTCTACGGCTATCGAGTGCGCGGGTGGCAACACTGCCATCAAGTGCAGATACTTCCCAATGGCACTCGAGCCCGCTCCACTCACATGGTTTGAAAACCTGCCACGACGCTCCATCTACTCCTGGGGACGCCTGAAGAAGATCTTCGTGTCAAATTTCCAAGGCACATACAGTCGCCCCAAAACTCGACACGACCTCGCCATGTGCAAACAGCACAAAGGAGAAAGCGCGCGCGACTACATGCGTTGCTTCATGGAAATCAAGACTCTGGTGATGGACGTCTCTGATCGCGACTGCATCGACTTGTTCCAGAACGGCATCACCAACAGGTTCTTTGACAGGCAATTTGGCCTACATCGACCAAGGACTCTGGGCGCCCTGCGTGACCAAGTCGAGACGTGGTCTGAGCAAGAAGACCGCGACCTCGAGAAATATGGCCCTTCCAAAGGCCAGCAGGGCTCCCAGAACAACAAGTGCAAGCCAGACGACACAGTCGCAACTCTGGAGACTGGCATGCAAAGCCAAAAGAAGAACTACCCCGGCAAGAGCGACGTTGAGATGATCATGGACAGGCCGTGCCCAATGCACCCAAAGCATAAGCACACTATGGGCCAATGCTACGATCTCCAACGCATATACGCCGAGAAGGATCAAGAGAACAAGGCTAAGAAGAAGATGGCAAGGGAACCACTCGATCCTGAAGTCAAGAACAAGGAAAGGACCAACGACGAAGATGAAGACGACGACGAGGACCAGACGCCCAAGTTCCAGAAGCCCAAGAATGTACTCATGGTCATCATGGGAGGCGACTATGGTTTCCCCACTCGGAGGAAGCATAAGCTCGCTCTACGGCACATAATGGCAATTGAGCCAGTCGTCCTAAGATACCTAAAGTACTCGGAGGTTCCAATTACCTTCTCCAGGGCAGATCAGTGGAACAGCTACGACGAACCAAGGCAATTGCCACTCGTCCTGGACCCCACGGTGGCAGGATCACAACTCACCAAGGTGCTCATCAACGACGGGGCGGGGCTGAATGTGCTATTCTCTGGCACCCTGAAGAGGATGGGACTCGACATTGAAAAAATGTTGACTCCCACCGAATCCCCGTTCTACGGCATTGTCCCTGGTAATGGCAGTCTTCCCCTCGGCCAAGTCACATTACCAGTCACATTCGGCACGCAGGAGAACTACAGGACAAAAGACATCAAGTTCAAGGTGGCGGACTTCGAGACTTCGTATCAAGCGATCCTCGGATGTCCGGCTTTGGCCAAGTTCATGGCCATACCACACTATGTCTACCTCGTCCTCAAGATGCCAGGACCCAGAGGAGTCATCTCTATCCGCGGCGACTTGCGACGATCATACAACTGCGACAGAGAGGCTGTGGAGTTTGCGGCTACCACTCAGGTACCCAACGCCATGGTCCAGATCTTCGCAGCAGCTCAGAAGCTGAAGCAGTCAGAGTACGAGATCCCCAGTAAGGAGCCTGGACCAACACAAGGCGGCTATCCCTAAAGACGTGGCGACCAAGGACGCACCACTACTGGAAGGAGACCAGTCGAAGACCACTAAGATCGGGGCCGGCTTAACCCCGAAATAGGAAGGCGAGCTCGTCAGGATTCTGCAAGCCAACCGCGACATCTTTGCGTGGAAACCTGAAGATATGCCAGGTGTGCCAAGGAACCTGATCGAGCACAGCCTTAACGTCGATCCCAAAGCTACACCCAGGAGGCAACGGTTGCGACGGATCGCAACCGACAAGCGAGAGGCGATCAAGAAGGAGCTGACGAAACTACTCACCGCAAGATTCATCAAGGAAGTCTTCCACCCGACTGGTTGGCAAATCCAGTCTTGGTGAGAAAGAAGAAGAACAACGAGTGGTGCATGTGCGTCGACTACACTCGTGCAGAAGTTCCGGAGTTCCCTTTGATACTTGTTGATTCAACAAGGTATACATCGGTCACAATCCAAAGAGTAGATCACATGACTACTTTCCAGGATCCCTGAGTACTTAGATGTAACTAAGACCAGGCTGAACACCTGTAGAGGCCAGCTAGCCTTATAAAGCAACTACCCACGAGTGGTAATTTGAAATCTTTGAGTACTTATTTGAAAGTACTACAGAGTCTACTCCACAAGGCGAGTAGTAACTTCAAATCTCTGAGTACTTATTTGAAAGTACTACAGAGTCTACTCCACAAGTCGAGTAGTAACTTCAAATCTCTGAGTACTTATTTGAAAGTACTACAGAGTCTACTCCACAAGGCGTAGTAACTTCAAATCTCTGAGTACTCATTTGAAAGTACTACAGAGTCTACTCCACAAGACGAGTAGTAATTTCAAAATCTCTGAGTACTTATTTGAAAGTACTCCAGAGTCTACTCCACAAGATGAGTAGTAATTTTAAATCTCTGAGTACTTATTTGAAAGTATTCCAGAGTCTACTCCACAAAAGAGTAGTGATTTTAAATCTCTTAGTACTTATTTGAAAGTACTCTAGAGTCTACTCCACAGTATGAGTAGTGATCTTCAAGTATCAGTTATCAAGTGCTTTGAAGTATAACTCGCAAAATGAGTACAACTTGCCGGGGGCTTCCTGAATACACTGCAAGAGTGGTTTGGATGACTCTTCGGGCGCATCATGATCAATGGAATTCATCAATATGATGGTCGCCTCAACCCGTTGCAAGTTATCAAGTCAAAGCTCGACTTCAGCTTGTGCCGCGGTACTGCCGCATCGTCAATATGCTCGTGATGAACTCAAACTAGTCGGAATCAACTTTGACTAGTCTGCTTCATCGACAAACGACATCAAACAAGCTAAGTTACTTGTTTCAATTATTTTTTATTTTGTTCTAACATGATTGGCCAAGCGCCGAGTACTTTGTTTGGATGACAATTTTCTAGGCCGCACAGCGTGCTATCACATCTTCGCCAGCTTCCAGGCTCGGGGGCTGACGCTAAAATCACAACTCGGTTCGCCATCAGGCTTACCTAGTTGTCTTTCTCCAGCATATTTGAGTCGCCAAGTACCAATTATGGGGCCTCGACTACATTGGCACCTGACTCCAGTTTCTGGGGAGATCGCGGCGTGACAAGTCAACCACGACATCCTCTGTTTTGCTACTCTACTGATGGTGGCTATTTCGACTACATACTACTCGATGCATCTCCGCTGGCTCTTATGCTCGGGGGCTGGGTACAAGAAAACCACTCGGATGATGATCTCCAAGATGATTTGATGAAGACTAAGCTCACTAGACCCTTGAATTGATCATTCTGAATCGTTTCAAGGCTCGGGGGCTGATAGGCGATATACATCGACTGCTGATTTTATTTTTTCTGAAGACTGGAGATTTAAATCAAGACCCTCGGCTTGATTCTTTGATTCAACCCAAGGCTCGGGGGCTACTTGATATCAAGTGCAATTTTTCCAAATTGCACATTTCAAGCATAAGATGAAGATTCAAGATTCTGTGGACCCTCAACCTGATTCTTCGATTCAACTTAAGGCTCGGGGGCTACTCCATATGGAGTGCGATTTTTATCGTACACCATATAATATTTTGAAGACTACTGATTTAATCAGAATAAACGGGGCTTAAGCACCTCATGGCCTCGTGACAACCAAGACCTGTCCAAGACTGATCAAGCACTCGAGGAACTCGAAAAGGCACTCGATTGGCTTGGCAAGCACTCGGTTGACGATACTCGACGATGAAGCGCTTGGGGGCTTGTTGGAGGTACGACCATGGGCCCACAGGGACACATGAATTCTCCATGTCAGAGTCGTACCAGGCGTGAAGAACACGAGTAGAGTACTGCAAGGACTCTTCTCGTTATGGAAACTAGTCGTATGACTTGTAAACTACTCGGATTGCCTTGTAAAGCACTCTCCGAGTAGTAATTGGTTTGGATTCAACTTGAAACTGACCTTGTAACCCTGCCCGCCGTGTATATAAGGCTGGGCAAGGACCCTCTCCAAAACACACGAACCCAAGTCTCTCAACAGAGAAGACATACAATCAATACTAATCACCACACAGGACGTAGGGTATTACGCCGTCTAAGCGGTCCGAACCTGTCTAAATCCCGAGTCTCTTTGCCTTTGCGTTCCTGATCTCGGCGAAACCCACCTGAAACTCTACTACCTCGGGATACCCCTCGGTAGGATCGACGGTAGAACACCGACATAGAGTTCTTCACCGTTAGTTTCAGTATCATCTTACTCCATACTATGTCGTTGGATCTCTTATTAATGGCCACATGTTCCATTTTAACAGTGAAAGGAGGATTTGGTGAGCACAGACTCGATCGCATGGATAGACCTGGCGAGCGGATTGGGATGCAAGCATTCCTCCTTTTGTTTAAGTTAGGAGTGAATAATATTTTCAACTTAGCTCATAATTGTGTGATGTATACACAGGGTACTGAAAAAACTGTTCATCTATTATTTGAATGTTCCTCCAGCACACCAAGGCTCCAACTTGTTCCCTCCAGCGCACCAAGGCTCCAGATCTCCTGAACTCCTGATCCTAGCTGTTTGGTGTATTTGGACACACAGGAATGGTGTCATCTTCGATTGCTCGAAGTCTTTTGTGGGCTGTTGAAACACTATATTCAGTGAGGAAGTAGATATTAACCTAATAAAAGTCTTAGAAACTAAGAAATCACTTCACAGTTTTACTATTTAGACACTATTTGGTTTGAATTTACATACACTTTATTTGATTTTTTTAAAGCACGTGCCTGTGGCACGTGCCCTTCTGCTAGTAAATGTAGTATGCTTTCAATTGACAATTGGATCGTGGCTCGAGTGGTTGCGTGCAATCGTCTGTAGACCCAAGGTTCTGAGTTCGATTCTCACGAGAAGAGGTAATAGTAGCTCCTCCTGCACTAATACCTGCCATGCCTAGAACATGCTCGACGAAATGACTTGCCCATGACAAGCTTCATTGTGGTATGTCTCTGACATCTGGACACCTTCCCTCTCAGCCAACACTGATGAAACATTCAGATATCTGGAAGTTTGATCTAGCATTAACAGTGTCAACGGCCAAGTGCAAGGTTTTAGTATTATGGTTTGTTAAAAACATTTACATTGTTGTTGTTATTAGATCAAGGGTAAAATATAGCTGCCATGTGTGAAGTATTGAACTGTAGTGCTCTTCATATCATACCATCCTAGCAATTGATAAATAATTTACTTCTACCAAAACAGAATAGCTTGTACAAAGTCGTGTACATCTTTTCAGTGTTTAATCCAGTTAAATATTTATTGAGTACCATGCCTTGTGATCTTCAACTGAACCTTGAGGATAATGGAAACCCAGAAAGACAGTGTGTTACCAAGGACTGCATTACTTAGCTATCAGAATTGTCTGATGCAAAATTCCAGTATTGTTACCTGATAATGTATTCGGTATTACATACTCTTACATAGTTTCAAAATACTGATGTTTTCAAATCCTTCGCTTATCATCACCTCTGACTATGAGGTATTTTCGAGCTCACAGCAACTGAAGATGATCAAACACATGCAGTAGAATATTCAGGTGGCAGACCAAGCAGGGAATAAGACAAACCTTATCTTATTTAAGGTATATATATATTACATTACAACGAAGCAATTTACCTCAGGTATCATATTTAGTTACTGCCCAATAAGAGATCACATGTGTCAGAAATATTGTAATGCTATCTATGTGTCAGGCAATTAACATTTTGCTACATAACTTGAAAGCAGACACTTCTCGTACCACTGCAAGCATACGAACTGTTGTGACTGAAATATGATGACTTGATGAGTGGAACGATACTCTTTCTCTTTGCCCAAAAGATGAACTCTCTGATTCATGACTCATAGGTTTTTTCCCCTCGCTCGCGTCGCCCCGCGTGGCGGCTCGGGCGGAGCAACCCTAGCGCCGCCGCCTCTCCTCCTGCCGTCTAATCCTGTCGCGCCGCTGCCTGGGGCCTTCGGAAGCTCGTGAGGGCCCCTATGAAGGCGGCGGCGCGGCCGTTCTCCTCTTCCTTCGGGACCTCGCGGCGGACGTGGCTGCCCCGGCCCTGACGAACCTCGCGTGGCGCCGGCGGCCCCTGCAGCGGCGGCGGAGGCGGGGGCCTCGAATCCGGACCGCCTCCGTCCGGATCCGGAGGTCTACGCAGAGAAGCGCGTGTGTGCAGGCCGTGGGTGGAGGAGGGCGCCCGGCGGCGGGCGGCTGCAGGTGAGGTGATGCAAGGGACGTACGGCGGCGGCGGCAGTCCACACGTCGGTGCGCGGGATGGCCACAGTGGTGGAGGCCCGTGTGGTGGTGTGCAGGACAGCGACGGCAGCGGCGGCTCGTGCTGGGGCACGCGGGATAGTGGCGGCGTCGGCCTGTGCGGTCCGTGTGCTGTTCGTGGTGCTGTGGGCGGCCCTGGGGAGGGCGCCCTCGGCGTTTGCTGCCCGGGTCCAGGGTGGCCAGGGGTGACGCCGGTGATTCGCTGCGTTGGGGCGATAGGAGTAGAGGTGTGCTGGACTGCTGGGTTGCGTTCCCCTTCGCTCTTCCTCAACGGTGTTGCAGGGTCGGCACCATAATGGTGATGGGTCAGGTGGCTTGTGCTGGGCGTCCCCAGCACAGAGGTACGCTTGTGGCGCCATGGTGATGCTCTGGGTTGTGCCAGGCCTCCTCTCCGACAGGAACGTTGCGGAGGCGATAGGGAGCGAGCTGCTGTCACATGGTCGTGAGTGTGATGCGGGCTTAGGGTTTAGCTGGGCGAAAGCCTTCACCGACACTCCTGTCGGTGGCGATGGTGGCGGCGCACTTGGAGCATCGTTTTCCCTATTGGGGGCGCCATTGTGGAGCACCCTGTCCTCCAGCACGGGGTTCTCGGGGTGTAAACCCTGTCCAGTTATGGACGAGCGATGGCGGCGCCAGTGGCGTCGCGGCCTTCTTGGATGTGTCGTTTCTTGAGACCCGACTTGGCTTGTGACAGTGTTGCTTGTGATCTGTTTGGTGGTGCTGCCCGTGCGCAGCGGCGGTGGAGTTGCGCAAGATCCGTGTTAGCAGCAAGGTGCAGAGGACCCATGGGTGTTGGAGGCCTTGGGCTAGCGAGCATGGTGCGGTGTTGATCCCGGTGACGGTTGTGTGGAGGTGATGCTCTCAGAGCGGTTCAGATATCTGAGTCCTTGGCAGAGGAGTATGAGGCGGTGGGAGAAGAGAGGCCCTCACGCAGAGTGGCCAGGATCGGTGATTTGCAGTGATGCCACGATGAGAGTGCTCTGCTGAAGCAATGCTGGGGCATGGGGATCGACGATCGTGTGTGTACAGCTTGAGGGTAATAGCCCCATGGTGGAGGAGTTCAGGTAGCCGCTCGAGCCCTTGTAGAGGGCTGCGGCTTCAGCGTTGACGGCGACGGTGCAGTTTTCGGCGGCTTGCTTAGAGCTCCTCTCCCAGGTGGTGGTGGTGTAGCGTTGTGTTGAGTGCGTTTATTTGTGTGGTGGTGTACGCTGCGGCGCGTTATGTACGAATCCTTCTTCTTCTTATATGATGTGGCAGTGCTCCTGCCTTTTATTTCAAAAAAAAAAAGACAGTCATGACTCATGAGTGAGTGGTATAACGTTGCATCATAATTATGGTAACCAGATTATGTTCCTTGTTCATATTTTTATCCTGTGATGTTTTCATATAATCTATTGAAAAAACCCGACAATTTCACTAAAGTAGATCCTGGCCAATTGAGTGTATATAGATTTAGATCCTGGCCAATTGAGTGTATATAGGTTTCGTAGCACATGAATTATTTAAGTGGTGTAAAGTAAATTTACATAGCTAGCATGCATCCCAAAGAATGGAAATTAGAAGCCTGCTGCTTACTTTGAATTGACTTTGTGAAGACGTAGATGCAGAGAGGAAAACCCTAGTAACAAAAGAATGGGTGACCATGTACACTGTTCACTATTTTTACCACCCATATCCACACAAATAGAGAGCAAGGTCATCCTGTCAACGGGAAGGAAAGTTTCCCTGTGATGCCCAAACTTCAAAATCGCAAAAATGCGTAAAACCCCTATATACTCCGGGTTGTATGGTTCCATATGTACATTTGACATATGGTTACTAATTACTATAAATTGTGTAGACATACCATGTTAGAATAACTAAGTCATATACTCCGTATTTCTCAATTTGCATTGTCTAGGGGCTTTGCAATACTAGCAGAGAGGCACGTACCGGCGGCACGTGTTTTGAAAAATATATAGCGAGAAAGAGTCCTGACTACCGACGTATAGCGTGAGAAAGAGTCCTGGCCGCCGACATATAGCGTGAGAAAGAGTCCTGGCCGCTAACGTACAGGACCCATGGCCCACTTTTTGGACCAATGGATCCATAATATTTGACGACCATGGGTCCACTTGTCGGATTTAACGAAACAAAATTCTTTCATTTTTTTAGTATAGATTTTCAAGTTGGTGAAAAATCAGCAGCTATAATTTTTTGCTGAAAGGCTCACCATTGCCACAACAATATAAAAAAAATCAACCACCAAGGCTGGATGTATTGTGTGTGGAGCCAAATCATGAGAACACTGTCCAAATGTAGACACATGACTGTCCATCTCTTCAATCCTACAAGTTGTTGTGGACTAAGATTCTATATAGTAGTATATATTGGTAGGTTAAATCTGGATCGTGCATTGAGCATGCGGTACTAGTTCGAGATCTGTGCAATGTAATTAAAATGATGGATTATGTCCCATCGCCGGCTGATTTCTGTTCATATACGTATAGTACGATACGAAGTGGGACCTGCGTCTGTTGTCGGTACGGCTGGTTTAAAAGGAGGAGCGTTGGAGAGAGAAGGTGCCCCCATTTCCAAAATTCCAATCTGAGAGCGGACATGAGGATTCTGTTCCTGTAGCTACGGCGATGGACACGGCGGAGCTGGCAGCGCTCTGGGTTTCCCCGCTGGTGCTGGATCCTGGCAAAGGAGTGCCCATGCCAGAGCCGCTGGACATGGCTGGCCTGGAGTTCTTCGCCCCTCTTGGAGGTTGGTCGACCTCTGCCGCGGAGCTCTGCCGTGAAGATGAAGGGGCCGGTCGTAGACCTGGTCGTGCTCGGTGCGGTGGCCAAATCGGAAGTGGAGATGATTCGAAGCCAGAGCTTGGTGGGGACGTCCCGAGGCAGAGGTGAGTCTGGCATTTCTAATCTTCGAGCTCGCGTGCCTGTGTAGTACTGTTCGACGTTCCTGATGAACTCGATTAGTTTGGATTTCTGAAGTGGGGCAACCTAGTTTGCTTTATATATGATTCGCCAACCCTAATGTGCTACCATTCATGCTCTGTTTTCATGCTCTATTTTCTTCAGCAAACAGTGGTTATTCGAACTGAACATGTGCGTACATGTGGAATACCTATTTTTCAGAGAAATTCTTTAGGGAGGGAATTTCTGTATGCAAGATTCACTCGTGTGAACAATTCGTTTGGAAACAAAAATGTTTTGCAGGGATGGTACAGTATGTGTTGGCAGCGACCGCAAAGCATCTTCTTGCTGTGGAAGGATATGCACTGATGAATCATCTATCAGGTCTCCTGCTTGCAACATTACTAATGATGCAGTTTTTTGCTCTTGCCAACTGGTTTACTTTTGTTTCCAGGAGCAGACATAAAGTAGATGGCAGAGTACATGTGACCAAGCCGGTGCAATTCAATGGGTTCTCGGAGCTGGATTTGAATTCGGTGCCATTGAGGTCGGTACATATAGCACTTTTTTTCGCTTTGTTGATACGGTTTGCATTATTTGCCGTATTGCTTCAAAGAATTTGACTTGGTACATAGGAATAAAGTTTTATTTCTATTCTTTCTTGTAGTGAGGAGGATAGTTCGCAGAATGTAACAGGCGGTGACATGAATGATTCTATTCATGTGGGAGTGCCAGTACCTTTTAATACAAGGTAGTTCACTGCAGCGGGAGTTTTGTAGTTCTTATCTTATGAGCACAGAAACCTTGAAGCACATTCTCCATCCGTAGCAATGTAATTGGTATATGACAATGGGCTTAAATCCTGTATGTTTGATTCGGCAGGGAAATAGAAATGGCTCAGGCAGAGGTTCCATGTGAAATACTGGACATTGATCTCAATTCTACTGTTGTGGTCAATACCACCATCCGAAGGTTAAGTTTCGTTGTGTCTCCTTTGAGATGTACTGGTTAAAGTTAGTAATGACAGTCCTTTTGTCGTTTGATCATATATTGTTTGTAATAAAATGCAGTGGAATTGGATATAATGTAGTTTAGATAATAACATATTCAGGTTAGACCTGGCTGCATTTATTTGATATTTCACTAGTAGTTTGAATGAGTAAATCTGGTTTTACTGTCGTTCTTGTGCGATGTGGTCTGAATAGAAGGTTGGGTACTACTGTTATTTTTCCCCAGGGCTATGGCATGCCTTTGTTGTCTGTTCCTGAAGAAATATTGGGAGGCATGGTATAGCAGTGAAAAGTAGTGTAGTGAAAGTATCTGCCAGGCAACTGTACTGATGCTGTTACTGATGTTGTATAACAGAATTTAGTTTACTCCTGTTGCAAGCATGATTTTTTTTAAAATATGAATTATTACTAAGAGCTACAGAAATGTCCCATGATGATGGAGCTAAACTTCTTATTATGCTCACAGCGGTGGTGGGGCTCCAGCAACCCAAGGGGGAATTGTCAAAGTAGGTTGTGAATGCAGTCAATTTGCGGCCAATGATGCTGTTGTGCCAGCTGGTTGGAAGCGAAGGTGACATCCTGCAGAATCTTTTTTTTTTTGGGTAACCTTAGTTGCCATGTTTCATAGTTTTACAGACTGCAGTGTTTTTTTGGTAGCAGTACTTGGCATATTTTGTCAGGAATACAAGTAGGAGTACTTGGCATGTTGTCAGTACCTTCTGGTAGCAGTTGTTGGTAAACTGACTCCTAGAGATATTCTGTAGGAACTTTGCTGGGAAGGGACCAGATAGGAGGGAGAAAACTTATACGAAGCCAAGTGCGTTGGAGCAAGCTCTTATGAAATTTGCAGATCGTAGTACGGATTATATTATCAATCCTGGAATTGGTACAGAGTTTGATAGCAGTGATGAAGCGTATGAGTACTATAACTTGTATTCTTGGGAGATTGGCTTTGGTATTCGTATTGGGAAGACCCGTTATTCAGACAATAGAGAGAATAGGAAGTTGCCAACAGAAGAAAGGTACCAGCTCGGCCAGGAGTTCCTATGCAGCTATGCGGTGAGTTTCTCGATTGTTTACGATTTGGTATATTGTGGTCTGTTGTAGAAATGGGGAATGATGTTTAGCCTGCATTGAATTTGTGAGATCATGTGTGATGAAAAATTGGTTTATATTGAAATTGGCATTGCAAAGTGATTAGCATAATTCACATAG
Source organism: Urochloa ruziziensis (assembly GCA_015476505.1). Classification (NCBI taxonomy): domain Eukaryota; kingdom Viridiplantae; phylum Streptophyta; class Magnoliopsida; order Poales; family Poaceae; genus Urochloa; species Urochloa ruziziensis. The sequence continues at coordinate 1,926,975 of CM027122.1, forward strand.
GGTGATATGCATGTTTGCATAGTGTTGCGCTCGTGGTAGTGTGTTTTGATATTGATGTGACACACTCGTGTGAGTGGGGTTGCGTGGACTGATCATGAGTCAAGTCGTGGACTTGTGCTCGTACGCGGATGCGTGTTTGTTCATGTGCAGGTGTTGCTTGAGGCGGAGCGTGGTCGGTGACGAACTGGAACTAGGTTCAGGAGGAACTGAGGTTTCAGGACTTAGTTCAGGGAGGAACTAAGGTCCTATGGGTCAAGGATGTCACGCGGGACGTTCGGGCTAGAGAACGGTGCATGTGAGAACTTGTCGATGCGGCGAGCATGTGTCTCGGTGTTGACGAATGTGTTGATAGTTGTTACGGCGTGGCCGTGGGCCGACGTGCGTGGCTGGACAAGGGAGTCTAGACGTGCGTGGAGATGTAGGTCTGTGTTGTGTTGTGCGTGTGGCACAACATTCGGCTTGCATGGTTTGCATGCGGGCTAGTGCATGCAGCGGCAGCAGGGAGCAGCTACTTGCGTGCGTGATTTTAGCCAGGCCAATAAGTTTTGACCGTGGCTTTAAGTGTCTATGTTGGACACGGACTGCTGGTGTGCAGCGGTAACTGCCAACGTGGCTGGCTGTTTTGTTTTTTGGTTGGACCAGGACTTGGATTGGTCGGTCTTGAGTCGGATTAAAATCAAATGGGCCCGACTGGAGATGTTTGAGTTGGCAGAATAAAAGGAGACCGAACAGGTTGGAGGTTTGGTGAGCGAGACGACAGAACGACAAGCGAGGAGGCGGCGGCTTCCTTCTGTCTTTCCTAGAGGGAGTCTAGGGTTTTGGATCTTACGGAGAGTTTTGTATGGATGCTTGTGAATGCATCTTTTGGAACACATCTTTGCAATAAAGATCAAAGTTTTGTAAGTGATGTGTTGGTAACATTGCCCTTCCCTCTCCGATCATTGCTTTGCATGCTCGTTCATTCTACGGTTTTGGTTTTAGATTGATTTATTCATCAACGTGTTTAGACTTGTCTTGATCCATCCAAAACCGTGCTAGGGCAAGTTTAGTTGGTTAGCCCTAATTAGTTTTTGTTTAATCTCGAAATTAGGGCTCGGCTAATTCGCGACACCATCCGATGTTACCTGCTTGTTTATTTCATATCTGGAGTTCTATACCTCGGATTGACGTGATTCTAGTTGGGTTAGCTTCATAATTTTGCAAGTTAGTTTCTGGTAAAATATCACGATTTTAGGAGTTCTGGTCTAAGAACTACACACGATTTAGTGGATCATCCAGAATCTGTTTTTAGGGTGAAAAGTTTTCCGCTGCGGTTTATTGCTATCATTCCCCCCCCCCCCCCCTCTGATAGCTATATTAGAGGGCTTCGATCCTACAAGTGGTACCAGAGCTAGTTGTTTTCTAATTGATCTTAACCAGTGATTAGAATTATTAGCAATGGATAGGTATTCCACAAAACCGTGTGTTTTCAATGGTGTTGATTTTCAGTTTTGGAAAGCGAAGATGGAGGCATATATTCAGGCACAAGGCTCGCTGATTTGGGAGAAGGTTATTACTCCTTTTGCAGTACCAGATCAAGTCAACAACAATAATCGAGCGAATGTGGAGAACAACAGCAAGGCAAGAAATTTAATCATTCAAGGGCTAGGAAGGAGCGACTTCGATCGTGTCGTTCATCACAAGTCTGCATATGAGGTATGGAAAGCTTTATGTGATTATTATGAGGGTTCGTCTACAATTAAAGAGGTACACCAAGATATGTATAAGAAAGATTATAAACCCGGTGAATCACTTGATGACTTGTTTGCTCGCTTTAATAAAATTCTTAGCAATTTGCGTGCTGTTAATGTTACTTACACTGATGCTGAAAATGCACGCCAATTACTTGGAGCATTAGATATGTCTATATGGGAGATGAAAGTTACTTCAATTAGAGAATCTACTATCATGAGTACTCTTACATTAGATATGCTTTACTCTAAATTGAAAACTCATGAATTAGATGTTCTTGCTAGGAAGCATGGTTCCAAGTCTATTGCTTTAGCTTCTAAATCTAGCAAATTTCATGATGATGTTTGCTCCACTAGCATTGTTTTGTCTTCTTTGTCTTCACTAACCGATGAACAGCTAGAACAACTCCCGGAAGATGATTTGGCACTTCTCTCTACTCGCTTCAAGAAAGCTTTGCAAAATGTGAGATCAAGGAAGAGAGAAAATTCCAGTCCTCGATGTTTTGAGTGTGGCTCGCTGAAACATATTCGTCCCAAGTGCCCAAAGTTTCTAGCAAGGATTTCAAGGGATGATGAGGATTCTGAAGAAGAGGATGTTGCTGAAATTACTATGAAGAAGCACACATCTAAGAGCAACAAAAAGAAGAGCTACTTGAACAACAAAGTGGTGCAGCAAGTTCTTTTAGCACTTGAGCAAGTAAACTTGAGCGATGTTGATCCGGATAGCAGCGATGAAGAGAAAATATCTAAAAGGAAGAAGGTGCGTAATTTGACAAGCTTATGTCTCATGGCAAGCAACAAGAGCTTCACCAATAGCGACATCGATAGCTACAACGACAATGAGGTAGAACCTTCATATGATGATTTATTTGTTGCTGTTGAAAAACTTGGCACTTTGTTAGAGAAAAGAAATAAAAAGATTAAGAAACATGATGCTTTTAATGAATCATTACATGCTGAAATTGATAGGCTTAAAACCTTAATTCCTAGTGATGATTCATGCAAATCCTGTGACTCAATATATGCTGAATTTACTTCTCTAAGAGATGTGCATGCTTCAACTTTAGAGCAACTTAAATCTGAAAAAGAGAAAAATGAGAATCATGTGTGTATAATTGATGAACCAACTTCTTGTGATAATTGCGATATTCTTGAACTAAAGTTAAAAGATGCAAATGCTAGAGTTGATCAATTGAAACATGATTTTTCTACACATGAGGTTCTTTCTTGCTCTAATTGTGCTAAACAAAAGAAATCTATGTCTAGTTCTTGTGATAATTGTTCCACCCTTTTGAAACGCATTGAATATTTGCAAAATAAAATGGGAACTAAAAGTTTGAATCAAATTTTGGAACAAAAGACCAGCTCACAAAAATATAAAATTGGTTTAGGATTTGATCCTTATACTCACTCCAAGAATAATGCTCCCACTATTATTAAATCTCTTGGTAGTGGTAAATTTGAAACTCGTGTTGAGCCTAAAAAGATGGTTTTTAAATCTGCTGGAGTTATGTCATCTACTAGCACAATTGATGCAAATGTTGCTTCTACTTCTCAAGTTAAATATAAAGTCAAGTACACTTGCACTCATTGTGGTAGAGATGGACATAAGAAAGAATTTTGTTTTAGACTAGCTAAACAACAAAGAAAAGAAAGTTCTAAAGCTAGTTCTAATCTCAGAAGTGCACATTTTGTTCCTCGTGAGTTTGTGGCAGCTCACTATGTGCATACGGTGAAGCAAACATCTTTTGTTGGTAGAAATACAAGTGAACGCAGATCTGATTTTTATCATAAAAATACCTGTGTTGTACCTACGGGCTTTCGTCGTGTGTCTCGGTACTGGATTCCTAAATTTTTTATTACTAACCCCAGTACAAAGGCCTCGACATCACCTAGTGCTATGTAGGTTTTCAGATTTGGGTTGGAGAACATGAGCTTTTTGTACTTGATCTTTTGATATAATATGATCAATAATTTTATGGTTCTCTACACCTTTGAGATGGGCTTTATGAGAGATGTGCAGCAACACTATGTGAGATATTTGCACTCGTACCTTTACATTGACATATATATTTGTGGTATGAGATGAGATACTTGTTCATAAGCTCATATTTTTGTCCCCTGGCTTATTTGATCATGTCAAATTTTATATGATGCCTTTTCATGCTTGGTACGTGCTACATCATGTTGCAATGATTGTGCTTAATTGAATAAACTATATTAACTCAAAACACATGTGTCTCACTTTGTCTCTCTTGGTTTCATTGGTTATTCTTTTGAGGGGGAGTATTGGCTTATTTCTTGGATGAAACTTTTGAATACGAGATTTTGAGATGGTTGTTTTGAGGGGGAGTTTTGGAACACTTTGTGACCAGATTTAGTTTTCTTTGTGAGTTTCAATTTGTGAAAAAATAAAAATTCAGAAAACTGAGAAAAAGGAATGAGCATTATATTTTGTTCATATATGACATTTGAAGCCATGTTTATGCTACAATGTAATTGTGCCTTTCATATATGTGCATGTATCATGTAGTTTTGGCATGACTTTCTAAATGGAATGATAACTTGAATTATATGGTGTCATGAATGAACTTTCTTGTCTACTTTGAGCTTGTTTCTAAAAAGTGCTAATTCTGAATTATGAAAGTTATATATGCTAAAAAAATGATATGAGAAAGATCAAGGAAATATGCATTGTCGCACTTCTTCTTAACGAGATGGCTTATCATTGAACTTTGATATGAACTTGAAAGAAGTTGTGTATGACCGAAACCTTGTTCTTAAGCTTTTAATTGTCAAATGACATAGGCTTGACTAGGTTGAAAAGTAAGGCTGATGGTGCATATAATTCCTTGCAATTTATTTTTGTTGCAATCAATAAACGAAATCAGTTTTTATGCATCAATAAAGTGCACAAAAGTTTCAAGTCTTGAAGTAGTTGAGAAAGGGAGATCATGTCATGCAAATAATTGTTAACTGCACTTGATATTTTAGTTGTGCTGAAATTATATTGTATATGTAAGGATGTGAAAGTGCAACTATTTTCTAGCATGGCTTGGATGAGTATTTGCTACATACATGGATGATTTACGATGCTCATTGTAAAAAAAAATGATAAATCTGAAAATAAAAAAGTTCTCTTCTCTTTTGTGTTCTTGATGAATCCATTGTCAAAGGGGGAGAGTTTTGCACATTGCACAACACATTACACAGTCATATGAGAGATTTTTTTTGCTTTCTTTGGTTCCTCACAGGGGGAGATTTTGCTTTTGAAGAAAGGGGGAGAAATTTACTTGGATCTTTTGTGATGATCTTTTCACTTTGCTTTTGATTCAAAAACAATACTTATGGAAGTGAATGCCAATGTTCAATGTTTATATGGTGTTGCCAATGTTTTCATCAAGGGGGAGATTGTGAGATCATGTGTGATGAAAAATTGGTTTATATTGAAATTGGCATTGCAAAGTGATTAGCATAATTCGCATAGGGTGATATGCATGTTTGCATAGTGTTGCGCTCATGGTAGTGTGTTTTGATATTGATGTGACACACTCGTGTGAGTGGGGTTGCGTGGACTGATCATGAGTCAAGTCGTGGACATGTGCTCGTACGCGGATGCGTGTTTGTTCATGTGCAGGTGTTGCTTGAGGCGGAGCGTGGTCGGTGACGGACTGGAACTAGGTTCAGGAGGAACTGAGGTTTCGAGACTTAGTTCAGGGAGGAACTAAGGTCCTATGGGTCAAGGATGTCACGCGGGACGTTCGGGCTAGAGAACGGTGCATGTGAGAACTTGTCGATGCGGCGAGCATGTGTCTCGGTGTTGACGGATGTGTTGATAGTTGTTACGGCGTGGCCGTGGGCCAACGTGCGTGGCTGGACAAGGGAGTCTAGACGTGCGTGGAGATGTAGGTCTGTGTTGTGTGTGTGGCACAACATTTGGCTTGCATGGTTTGCATGCGGGCTAGTGCATGCAGCGGCAGCAGGGAGCAGCTACTTGCGTGCGTGATTTTAGCCAGGCCAATAAGTTTTGACCGTGGCTTTAAGTGTATGTTGGACACGGACTGCTGGTGTGCAGCGGTAACTGCCAACGTGGCTGGCTGCTTTGTTTTTTTGTTCGACCAGGACTTGGTTCGACCAGGACTTGGATTGGTCGGTCTTGAGTCGGATTAAAATCAAATGGGCCCGGCTGGAGATGTTTGAGTTGGCAGAATAAAAGGAGACCGAACAGGTTGGAGGTTTGGTGAGCGAGACGGCAGGACGACAAGCGAGGAGGCGGCGGCTTCCTTCTGTCTTTCCTAGAGGGAGTCTAGGGTTTTGGATCTTACGGAGAGTTTTGTATAGATGCTTGTGAATGCATCTTTTGGAACACATCTTTGCAATAAAGATCAAAGTTTTGTAAGCGATGTGTTGGTAATATTGCCCTTCCCTCTCCGATCATTGCTTTGCATGCTCGTTCATTCTATGGTTTTGGTTTTAGATTGATTTATTCATCAACGTGTTTAGACTTGTCTTGATCCATCCAAAACCGTGCTAGGGCATCAAGTTGTTGATCTGAAAAGTTTAGTTGGTTAGCCCTAATTAGTTTCTGTTTAATCTCGAAATTAGGGCTCGGCTAATTCGCGACACCATCCGATGTTACCTGCTTGTTTATTTCATATCTGGAGTTCTAGACCTCGGATTGACGTGATTCTAGTTGGGTTAGCTTCATAATTTTGCAAGGTTCTGGTAAAATATCACGATTTTAGGAGTTCTGGTCTAAGAACTACACACGATTTAGTGGATCATCCAGAATCTGTTTTTAGGGTGAAAAGTTTTCCGCTGCGGTTTATTGCTATCATTCACCCCCTTCTGATAGCTATATTAGAGGGCTTCGATCCTACAGATTTTTTTTTTTGTTCTCATATTGTAGGGAAGGCCTGTTCCCAATCTGAAGAGTACATCTAGCAGAACTAAAAGTCCAGCAAAGTTAAGATTAGCTAGGACAAGTGACAACGGATGGATTGTTGTAGAGCATGTAGCTGTTCATAATCATGCAATGACGACTACGTACGGAGAGAAGAAGCACTGGCCATCGCATAGCCGTCTGGATAAGTACACAAAGGACATTGTACGCATGCTTAGGCAGAACAATGTTGGTATCACGAAGCTGTACAGCATCTTGGGTACCTTTTTCGGCAAGATGGAGAATGTACCAACTACAAAAAGGTGCTTGAAGACACTATGCTAGAAAATAAACAGAGAGCAGGCTGATAATGACATCAAGAAGACTCTAGCATTATTTGCACAATTCATGAAAGATGATCCAGGGTTCAAGTATGCAGTTGATCCAGATGATGATGGCCGAATCGAGACATTGATGTGGACAAACACTAGAAGCATAATGCAGCACCAACATTTTGGTGATGCAATTACTTTTGACACAACTTACAAGACAAACTTGTATGAGATGCCATTTGGCTTATTTGTGGGTGTCAATAACCATTTTCAAAGTGTACTGCTTGGTGGAGTTCTGATGACAGATGAAACCATAGAGAGTTTTCAGAAATTTTGCAAGTCTTATGGGTGGAAAAGAACTGGGTACTATCCTTACAGGTACATTGTGATATCCATTATTGTGGCAACATACAGTTTCCCATATCTTACAGTTTAGATATTTGCATGTCTTTCCATTTTAGCACGTCTCATGAAAGATATTTGCATATGTTCCTGAACAACTATTTGAATTCCATTGCTTTCAGAAGAAAAAGATTTCTTATTTACCTCTTACATGCAGACCAGTGCCGAGCTATGGAGCTAGCCATTGGGAATGTTTGGAGAAATACTACTCATCGTTGGTGCAAATGGCATGTGCTCAAGAGGGTGGCTGAATGTGTTGGGCAGAAGTACACTTCTAATAGGGATTTTAGAGACAAGTTTCATAAGATTCTAAATGAAATGTTGACTGTAGAAGAATTTGAGTTAGCCTAGAATTCATTGGTTGCTGAGTATAGTCTTGAGGATAATGTATTCCTGAAGCAGATATTTGCAGTTAGGAAGATGTGGGTGAAAAGCTTTTTCATGGGAGTTTTCTGTGCACGTATGACTAGCACACAACGTAGTGAAAGTGCAAATATGATGCTGAAGAACCTGGTACCACCAAGCTGCCCCCTCAATGTGTTTGTGGACCAATACTCAAAACTGCAGTATATCCGAGACGAGGAGGAGAGTTACCAGGAAAAATGGTCGAAGTTGGTTAGTATTTAGCAAACCTTCAGCTTCTTGTGCCAGTAGCATATAAAGTATGTATTGTGTGATATATTTTTTCATGTATGATATGTTGTAGGAGAAGAAGTAAAAGAGCACTGGTGGGCCTTTAGTTCAGCATGCGACTGAGTTGTATACACCAAATGTACTTTCCCTGTTCTTGGAGTTGAAAGATGAATCTGAGTCCTACAAGACCATTGAGGTGTCACCAGGGAAGGAGTATGTAGCTGAGCATTATGATGTCCCACGTGTGAAGAGATGGTGCAAGGGGAGATACGTAGTAACAGTTGAACAAGATGGCCCAAAGTACCAGTGCGAGTGCGGATTATTTGAACACTTTGGTCTTCCATGCTGTCATGTACTTAGGGTAAGTGAAGAGCTTGCAATTCTTTATAGAATATCTATTTTGAGCACTTTGGCTGCTTAGCTGTTATGGTAAATCTTTCTCACTATCTAAGATGTGCAATTGGTTTATGTGGTAGGTGATGGTCTGGCGGTGTGAGAAAGAAATACCTGAGAACATGATAATGAGAAGGTGGACAAAGAAAGCCAGGATTGATCTCCCAGTGCATATGCAAGTGTACAATCAGCAAGATCCTAATCTGCACTCTCAAACATTTCGCCATTCCTCATTGATGATCAGTGCACTAGAGTATGTGGAGATGGGAGACCGAAACCCTGAATGTTACATGATTGGCCAGAAGTTTCTAGCCGAGGGGAAGAAAGCAATGGCTGGGGTTGCAACAGAGAGTGATGGTATGGGCCTTGCTGACAGAGTCAAAGCAAATGTGGAAGAGCCGATCCTTTCTGGTTTTGAGGACTTCCCACAACGTGCACCAAAACGTTGAAGGGAGCGTGGCCGCCCAAGTAACAGAAGGGACAAACCAGGATATGAAGGTGGCTCAAAGCGTCCCAGGGCTTGCAGTATCTGTCAGAGTGACAAGCATGACAAGCGCAGGTGCCCTGAGTGGGAGCATCTACAAGTGTTTCAACGGAGGCCACCAACGTGCTCCGGTTGTGGCTTGGTAGGTCACACAATTGCTGGATGTACTGCTGGGCAGCAACAACTAGTTGCTATTAGGGAGATGTTGGTCTAGAACGGCTAACTTTTGTAGATGACAGTTCAAGGATGTTTGGCTGACAGTATGTTTTTCTTTTGGTAGAATTGGTCAGGAACTGTATGCTCAGGTTGTGTAGTGATGGAGTTCAGCGATGGTTGCCTGACAGTATGTTCTTCTTTTGGAAGAATTGGTCAGGAACTGTATATATGGTGGTCCAGTAGGAATGGGATGACAGTTTCTTAGTGCCTTTATACCAGCTTCAGCTAGGTTGAACTGGTACATATTTTTTTGTCGGTACCACCATTAGTTATATGGAGGTGGTACCTATATTTTGTGTATACCGTCTTTTGGTTGGTGCAAGTGGAACATGATTCATGGGAAAGAATCAACTGTTTTAGCATGCAAGTTTCATGTATTTTGCTGTGTAGATTTTTCTTCGAGCATGCCAAACATAAGCAGTGTATGCTGTTTAAAAAAACTCTCTGAATGTGGGAGAAATCATTTTAAAATTAGGAATGTATGGAGGCTTCATTTAAATTCAAAAAACACATTCTTTGAGACTTAAAATTTAAATACTGATTCGATGGTATAGTGTGGTCGTGAGAACAACGGTGTAAATGTTAGTGGGTATTAAATGCCATGAAATATAATGAATTGGGGTTAAATGTGGTAATAATGGAAATTAGTGGGACAAAATAATGTTTCTCACAGCCGCACTAGAGACAGAGAATAGCAACGAACAGAGACAGAGAATAGCAACGGACAGGCCATGAAGTATCGCTGGGTCCCATAACGCAGAGACAGAGAATAGCAACGGACAGGCCATGAAGTACGTAATTCTTTTTTAGCGGGTTAAATGCCCAGCTATATTCCATTCTGAAAGATGTCGTCCCCCTCGGAACAGGCTGGTCTGATCCAGACAGGCAGAAGGGGAGAGGAGCAGAGGTAAGCAAATCCATCATGCGTTCCCCCCCGGGAAGTGATTTCTGTTGCACTTTGCTTCGTATAGCTGATGTATTCAAACTCGTTTTTTGTGGATCTAGGGTAATGGCTCCTCCCCAGCGCTCGTTGAGGTCGACACCAGGAGGAAGGAGTGAGATCCCCATGGTAGGCGCAGAGAGTGTTAGCACTGGCCGCCGTGGTGTCCGAATGCAGCCTTGTCCAATACGACCGTTGCGGCGAAGCCCAAGAGTGAAGGCATCGGTTGAAAGCGAAGAAGAAAGTAGTGATGATGAGCCGGAAGTGACAGATGCTGGTGGTGACGGTGCTGATACGGGAGATCCGCAGACGTACATGCCCAAGAAATTCCATGGTTCGTTCTCTTCAAAGGGAGTTGGTCGGGTACTGTCTGATTTCAATGCTGAGAAGAGGGAGATTGTTAAGAGCATGGGTCTTGGTGGGTTGTTGCAAATGAGGCCCAAAATGCATCATAGCCGCCACTTAATTTTTTGGCTTCTGAAGAATTGGGACACTAGCAGCATGCGTATAGCACTCCCAGGAAACACATGTTTTGAGTTAACAGAGGCCTCTGTAGAGAGAGTTCTAGGAATTAGCAGCTCTGGTCACCCTTTGATTGATGGTGGGAAGTATTTGAGCAAGCTTGTCAAATCCCAATTATGTCGGGCTTTCCGGAACAAGGACGCAGCAGTAGTACCAACAGTACGTGATGCGAAGCGTATATTAGCTAGGAGCTATACCAATGGGATGAGTCAGGTGCAATGTTATCCTAAACGCTAAACGGTAAACAGTCGGTCACCCTTTGTTTACCGTTTAGTCCGTTTAAACGGTGTTTAAACGGAGTCAAACGGCCTAAACAGTTTTGCATAGTAACACTAAAACATACATATTTGTGTACATAAAAGTCAAACTTGCTAGAAGTTCTATATATTTGCACATCTAAAAAGTAAGTATTCTACCAAATAATATTTTTGGGAGAAATCTATATCCTACAACACTTCGTATACTTACGATTTTAATTACTTCGAAGTTCATTATGGTAGTTGTAATCATCCTATTGACTAAATTATGAATTTAATGGTTATTTAACTTATGTAATCATGATTAACTCGATTGTGTTTAGACGGTTTAGATGATTTTAAACGGTTTAAACGGGTTTAAACGGTCCAACTGTTTAATCCACCGTTTAGGGCTAAACGACATAGTCGACCTCTGTTTACCGTTTAAACGGTGTTTAAACGGAGTAAACGACCGTTTAGGCGAACAGAGGTCAGGTGCAAAGGGAAACATTCATGATGGCGGTTGCAGCTTTGTGTTGTGCATATATGTTAGGACCTATGGAACGAAGTGCTAAGATTCCACAAGGTATATGGCACTTCATTTCCAATCCCGATAATCTCTGACACTGCAACTGGGCAGCATATGTATTGTATGTGATTAAGCAAGCTGCCATGCATGTCCAGAGTAATATAATAGTACACCCCACATCCATCAGGCTAGGTGGTTGCTGGCTGTACTTAGAGGTACGTCCGCATAGCTGATGTTTCCTGTCTTAAGAGTTGTGTTTGGTACAGGTAGGCGTTCATTGGTATTCTAATTACTTTGCTTATGCATGCAGCTTCTTTATCTGGACATGGTTGACTTGGGCCAGTATAATACAGAGCTAGCTGTTGTCCCTCGTGTCGCCGCTTATAGCATGTACAAGTTTAAAGACTTGATCTCAATGGATGAGATTGACCGGAAAACATTTGGTGCCAGACCGGTAATTCATATAACACGTATAAAAGTTACATGCACAATGTATAGTCGATTCAGTTCTTTATTATTCGTTCATAATTGTAGCGGCAGAATTGTGAGGAAGTTCATGTGGAACCTGGCACAGTAAATGAGGCAGGGGGAGGAGTTAATCACCGAAGTACCCAGGCAGTGCATCAAGAGGTAAACAAATATTAATCCAGCATAAATTAGGCACACTTCATGCATCACTTATGTGTAGTGAGTCATAGGGAGGGTTAAAAAAGAGATGTACTTTGGACATAACTTGTTTGGTTTCATGCAGGGGCTCATAGGGGTTATCAAACAAGAAATGGACCATTTCATGGTTGACTTATCTTTAGCGAGTCAACGCTTACATGCAGACAACCGCCGTCTATTTGACATGCAAGAGTGTAAGATAGACACCATGTTCAATGGGTTCCGAACTTTAATGGCAGACCGTGTAGATAATATTGTCAACTACATCTCCAAGATGAGCGGCTGTGGCGTTTGTGAAGGACAGCTAGATAGCAACAATGGTACTGTTCTAATTTTAACCTTGCATGACTTAAACTACATGGTAATGGTAGAATTTATATGTTTTCCTACATACAAGGATCTATACTACGTGGTACATGAGCAATGGTACGTAGAAATGAAGAGTTCTTACTTAAATATCGAGTCATTAAATGAAAATTAGCCTTGTTCTCATATTAATAACAGGCAGAAGGACCTGTTCTAATTTGTCCCTTGAATAAATATTAGATCCTGTTCATGACGTAGTTTATTTATGTTAGATACGTTTGAGGGTCAGAAACAAGAGGTACCTGGGCAAGGGTATGGAAAAGGTAGCGAGCTTTAAAAAAATATTAGGTACACATTCATGTTGTTTGTGTTTTTTTTCCAATCTTTTGATGCAGGAGTAAGGCGAACTGGTGAAAGCAATGAACCGGCTCAAGCAAGCAAGGACGTCGCAGAGTGCAGTAAGCGTGGTAAGAAATTACATATGGGACTTAATGAGCACTTTTTTGGTGTGTGAATTTCATTTTTGGAATTATTTTTTCAAATTGTTTGAAGATGCATCCATTGGGGGCCAAGAAAGCAGTGGATTTCAGGCCAGTCATGAGGGTCCCAGTACAGGCATGGGGGTGTTTTTTTGAATGAAATAAGTGCCGCAAAGATTTCTGAGAACAGCAAGATGGGAGGCAAGGAACAGACACATGATTTCTCAGATTTTAATGTAACAGGTAAATAATTATAACGCAGTTATGTTGAGTTGTATAAATTGTGGAGGAACTTAACAAGTGTTATCAATAGCAGCAGATTGCGTAGCTGTTGAGAAGAGGTGAACGGGTAATTCTGAGACACCACTTCCAACAGCACAAACCCCAGCAGGTGAGCAGAGGCAAACGGTTATTCCCGAGATGACACTTATTTCGTGAAAGTACTATGATGCATGTTTTTTTTTGTCTTGTAAAGGCGGTGAGCTCAATGAACCTGCACAGAACAGGACACCTGTGGTTATGAGTGGATCAGCTGATGTTTAGAACTCTGGGTGCAGCGAAATGGGAGAAAAGCAACATCCCCAGGGTGTATTAGTTTCAGATGAGCAAACGACACGGGCTACTGAACAAGGTAAAGAACATATGCAATGGGTATACTGTTTTGCATGCATTGGTGATAACTTTTATCCAAGTTTTCACGATTGCAGATTTGCCTAGTGAGAGGACGATACCTTTTTTGATGTGACTCCAGGAGAAAAAGGTAGTAAACATGTTTCATGACTTATCCTAGTATGCTGTCTGATTTATTATTGGCTTTGCAAAAGGTGGGCTACAGGATCAGTCATTGTTTGATAGCACGCCGTTAGTGACACCTAATGTGGGGGTTGACCTAGCAGGGAAAGGTATATCCCGTGGCTCAGTTCTATGACATGGTGAACTTTCCATTGTGTAGCTATGATAGAATTTGACTAAGTTATTGTATGCTAGACAATACACTATCAGTAGCAGTGACTACGGATGTTCCGGACGGTGGGCTCAGAATACATGGTATACACCCCTCAAAGAATCTATTGTTACACGGCTGTTAGTTTGATTTTTGTATTAGGCTATTCATCCCTATTTTACTTTTGCTTGCATCACAGACGTGGTCACTAAAGGGTGGGTGAAAATGTCTGGGATTAAACGGAAGCAGGTAGATGATGTGGAGGATCCTGTAGTAGGAAAGCTTACCAAATCGGGAGTAGCTAGAAAATTTTGCACACGACGAAAGCTGTCAAGCACTCCTAAGTCACAGCACAACATTGGAGCAAATAAGGCCAAGGAGAGTGGACAGGAGCAACCAGCACAACAGAAGCAGACTTGCAAGGATCAGAGGCAGGTTGAAGATAGACCAATCCCTCCGTCGCCGTTCGAGCTGAAGTTTCAGTTACCTGGTGGCTTAAGGCAGATTGCATATGACAAGTACAGAGTGATAATGGCGAAGACGGGGAAGCAGCTGCAAAGGTAGAAATTGGTAACCTTATATATTTAAGGCACATACTTGTTCCAGCAATTGGGCATTATTTTGATGGTAAACATGAATCTGTTGCAGGGTATGGTTAAAGCTAGAACACCCCAAGTTATTAGAAATAACTGGGGGCAGCTACAATGTAGCTTCAGAGATGATGCTGCCATCAGTTGTGCAGTGCTATCTGCAGTTGTTCATCTGCTTCAGCAAGAAGAAACTTCAATGTACAAAAAGCATGGCAGCAATGAGAAGCATTGGAGGCACTTCATGCCTCCAGAGTTCAGTGTAAGCTATATTTCATGCTGAGCAAATGTTTCTGGTTTGTGGCAACAGCTTTTTGCAACTCTCACTTGTTAATTTATCTTCGTACAAGACATGGTGCTTGGAAGTGAAGAGCTAGGTGTAACATCTAAAGTACGTGATATGTTCCTTGGGCAGCACATGGGGAGCATGGTGGAGTACAGTAGGATGGTAACCAATTGTTTCTGACCCTTTTCTGAATGCATGTGCAATGATAACTGATTAGATGTTGGTCAATGTACTGATAACGAACGCCTTCATGTAGATCATGGTACCAACAAGGGGGGCTGGGTATTGGAGTTTGTACATGTGGGACATGAAGGACATGACGGTGCATGTTTTCGACCCAGTTTGTACCAATAATGATCCTGTGGTAATGTGGGCCGTGCATGGTGGATTCATTAAGAAAATTGGAAAAGCACTAAATACTTGCAGAGATGTTTTATTCACGAGCTGGAAGGTGGATTTTGAAGATTTCCCCGAAGAATTCTTTGTTATTGAGGAGAACCCATCTGTCAGGTAGATTTTCTCCTTTACTAGTGAGTAGGCTGGTAACATGAATTGAGTTTATGTTCCCTCTTCTGATGAATTGTATCTTTTTTTTCATCTAGTGCTGATTCAGGGTTTTACATTGTCCACTACATGAGGTGGTTTGATGGTCAGAACATAATTCATCCAGGGGTTATTTGGATAGGTGCCATTGCAATTTTTCAACTTAGGAGATATGCCATTACAATTCACGTATTTGGAACCATGCCATTATAATTCTTGACTTGCCTGAACCATGCCATTTTTCTACGTCTTTGATACTTTGGACCCACCCACAGGCCTTTGTATTTTGGTATGGTCCAAAATACCCCTGCTACATCTCTTTCCTATTTCCCAGTGACATGCGGGCCCCACATGTTATCTCCTTCTTCTTCCTCCTTTTCTTCCCCAAGCTGCTTCCTCCCGCGCCGCATCACGCCCGCCAGCGACTCCACCGACGCGAAGACAGGTGAGGCCATGGCAGTGGCCCACCAGATCCGGCGGTATCTTCCTCCAAGGCGCGGGCGCGGGGTGTATAGGCCGGGATCCGGCGACAGCCTCCTCCAAGGCCCTCTCCTCTCCCCTTCCCCGTGCGCCACCTCTTCCCCCAGGCCAGCGCCGGGATTCGAGATCCCGCGGTCGCCATTGCTGTCGGCCCAAGCTCGGCCGCGGAGAGAGGACAGCAGAGGCAGCGGTGGGGCCCTTCTCTCCGGCGGCCCCGCCCTCTTCGGATCCCGACGGCGTGTATCGACCCGGACGGAGGAGGAGCAAGGGCGGAAGCCGGCGGAGCTCCCATGGCCGGATCTCGCCCGTGCTGCGGCAGGGTTCCTCTGCTCCGCCGCGTCCATGGCCGGATCTCGTCCCGAGCTCGATTCGACGCGTGGTAGAAGACAACGATCATGGTGGTGTCCACGTCGCGGAAGCGGAAGTGCACGACATGCCGCACGATGGGGTGGAGCTGGCAGGAAGGAAGGAGGCGGCGCTGAGGAGCCTTCGTCGCACTCAAGGTGTCCAGGAGCGCGGCAGGGCGATGGGCGGTGAGATGCTGGCCGGCGGAGCAGTGACCATTTGGGGAAGAAAAAGGAGGGAGGAGAAGGAGATGACATGTGGGGCCTGCACGTCACTGAGTAGGAGGACAGAGATGTATAGGGGTATTTTAGACCATACCAAAATACAAAGGACTGCGTGTGGGTCCAAGAGCATCAAAGACGTAGAAAATGACATGGTTCAAGCAAGTCAAGAATTGTAATGGCATGGATCCAAATACGTGAATTGTAATGACATATCTCCAAAGTTGAAAAATTGCAATGGCACCGATCCAAATAACCCTTCATCCAGTGAGCAAGGTAAAGCACATGGGGAATGCGGTGTGATTCAGCCAATTTGACACAAACAGTGGTACATTCTAACTTTTACGCTTATGTGTAAACTTGCAGCGTGCAGTGAAGCACCTGCGGAGAACACTCCCATACGAACTCCTGATGATGCGAGGGAACAAGGGACGCATACCAGAGGATGTAATCGTCAAGGTGGATCTTACAAAGAAATGAAAAGCAGCGTACAACCTTTAGTTGCACGGTCTGATGTGTTGTTATTTTGACTTTGCTATGTTCATGGCCGGTAACGTGTCTTTTGGATCTTCGTAGTACGTTGTTATTATGAATTTCGTCTGTACAACTTGGTCGAACAAGGTTGGCTGTAACGGTTGGAAGATCATGTTTACTTAAGCAGGCAACGTTTCATTAATGTCTGACTATTTGCTGCTGCTGCTAGAAGTACACCAAGTACATAGACACAAAGTAGTACCTTAATTAGGTTGTACATTGGAAGGCACTTGAATGGGATTACATAACATCAGTGAAACCTAACAAGCATAATATGGCTGAGATAACCACCAGGTGCTAGTGGAAAAAGGGGCATAATGTGAAACATACTGCATACATGATTTGACCATACAAGATATAGTACATCACAGCAATTGCTACTGCAACCAACGCTAGTGCTTGAGCTAGATTCTCGTTCGCATTGCCATTGCCTTGGCCATCCAAGATGTGGTTGTTGTTCACCTCGGCTTCAAACTGTGGTGGGGCGTTGTGTGCTTGCACATTCGGCTGCACTGCTGGAGCTCCCAACTGTGGTGCCATGTTGTAGTTGCAGTCATGCAGATTTGGGTGCAGATGCTTTGGGTCTTGGTTCATCCCCGACGAAGCAAAGGCATGAGCAGCAAGTCTAGGAGATAAGTTTGGGGCTTGAGGTTGGAAAAGCTGGTTCTGGTGCTGATAGGCAAAAGTAAGAATGGTAGGCTTGAAGCGCTTCAGCTTCTTTGCGAAACCTTTGGTAGCTCGAGTTGCTGAACCCTACAACATGTTCATGGCATTCAGACCATTCGGTGTAGATCCCAGGGTTCCTGCCTCGGAACACAACGTACCAGCGCATGCCTGCAGTTTTCGTGACAAGATAAATGAAAAGGAGTATATGAATGGTAACAGGTCAAGGGGAAACTTCCTGTCCAGCGCATGCCTGCAGTTTTCATGTAAGATATGGTACCACCACAATCTTCCTGTCCAAATGCATCCATGGAGGGAGAGAGAGAGAGTTTAAAACAACTGTGATTTTTCATACCTGAGGAACCCAGGGAAGCAGAACTTGAAGAGTGTTGGTGGAGTGGTGGAGGAGATATGAGGATAGGGATGAAGCTACTTTGCTGAATGGTGGCCTGTGGGCGTGCAAAGGAATATAAAGACAAGTCTGGGAATCTTTACTGTGGGCTTGTGAGCATAGTACCAGTACCTGTATCAGCCGCGCTGTCACGAGGAATCTGTTTCCCCATACATTTAGAACGCAATGTTTTGTTGCATTTTTTGGGTCTTTTTAGCATCTTTTTGTAATCATACATCCACATATACAGAGCAGGGGTTCCGTGCGACCAAAAGTGTGAAGAAATGAATCATACATCCATGCGCCAATAATTATAAGGTAAAGGATCCCACATTGGTTCATAACAACACATCTATACCATACTGGTTGCACATGGGTTAGCAAACACAAAATGCATGTATCCAGCAACCAACGGCAAATTAAAGTCATCATTCACAGAACAATTTGTACCAAAGTTTGGGTTGTTCACATCAAACAGCAAAACACCCAAAAGTATCATGATCAGATTCCAACTTAATCCTGCCTGGTCAATCGAGCTAGCATGGAAGGGAGATCAGCTTCATTGTGGCGAAGTGAAAGAGCTTCAAACAGAAATGTTGATCGTACATTCTGCAAGTTGTCCTGCAAACAATTATAATACGCAGTGTTAATGTTCGTTCAACTTTTTTTGATGCAATAATGAAGAGGTGAAGTAGTATCCTTGGTAATCAGGCTAACAAGCTCTTCGCCATTGAAGTATCTAGCAAGATGAAGCATGCAAAATGCACTGTCCTCACTATAGCAAGAAGCAACAAGCACTGAATGTTGCATTATCAAAGCACAAAAATCTACTAGGCTTAGGTGAAGAACAATTACCTTGTGAATAAGTCACAAAGCTTTGGGTACTCAATTTCAAACTCAATATCAAGACGCAATTTCAGACTAGTGAACAAAGCATTGAAACAAGTAGCCATTGACATATATATTAACTTTTGGAAGTGACCATGTGCTGCAAAACGGTCCGGCGAGTGGGCAGGGTCTAGAATATGTACAACTTCCTTATCCAAGTCAAACATGTATGCTGACCATATGTCATCAACTAGGAGAGGAACAATGATCTGCATGGCAAATACAGTACAGGTGACACCAGTAGGAAAAAAAATGGCACATTACTGTAACTGAAAACGGCTAAGGGAAGCATTGTAAAGAGCAATGTGGCAATGACCTTCTTGCAGTGCGGTACTGAGTAATTGGTGTGGATAAATTGATTCAATACTGACTGCGTCTGCTCAGGGTGGAAACCGGAAATCGCCTGCATCTGTTGTTTCAAAAGATATTTAATCTCTAACACAGTTACATGCTGAAGTGCCAGATAATTAAAGAAAACACGATGGAAGAGACTCACAGCAAAGTCTGACTCCATGAAGTGCCGCCAACGTAAATTAATTTCCCCTTCCGTAACTGATACATCAATCTGATTGAGCCGTCGGATAATTGCATCAACAATATGGAATTCAGTTAACATTGGATTGAGGAAGTTATCCTTGACGTCCTTAGCACAGATAACAAGCTGCCTTGGGAGAGGGTGAACAATCCAGAGGCTAACCGACAGGAAAACTAATTCAGAAAAATTAAACAGTTCGTATTGAAATTAAGTAATCCAAGCAAAAAAGGGACTAATACCTCATGTCATCAATATGCTTTGATTCCCTAACATATATATGCATCATGTGCAGAATTTCTGGGTCAGGATCTTTATGCTGATTAGGTGAGGGCCACAATGGAGCCGGCCGCGTTGTGAGTGGAAATATTGGGCGGGTAAAAGTCTCTGTGATTGGCTTTCCATACAGTACATGTTCCTTCTGGATAGATCCATCCTCGATTATATCAATCATGTCTTGCACAAATTCTTTAGCAGTTGAAACAGTGGCAGATATGGGTGACAAAGGTACATTAGACGCCGGAGATCGGTAAGCAGTTGGGGAACAATGAGGGAAGTGAATTGGAGATATAACTGAATGCATAGACACGACTTGAGATATTGGAGTTACACAAGATGCAGCAGCAGGGCAGTTGTCAAATCCAAGATCAAAAGATGGTGGTTCTGTATGACAGGAAGAATAAGCATAGCTTAAACAACATGTAGTACCAAAAAATTAGGTGCAGAAAAAATAAATCAAAAGTTACTAACCAAAATCAATGGGATGCCTCTTTAGGTCTGAACTTGTATGCACCGACCAAATTCCCCCTTGAATTTTCTTAGTTTCAGGTGTCAGACTTGATGTACCAACAGGAGATTTGTTTTTGGGTGTCACAGCTGGTGCACAACCAGGGGAATTAAAAGATTGCTTCCCAAGTGCCGAGTTATCTGATTAATTAGGAGATTAATATGTACTGGTGAACTTATTAAGCAAGTTATGAAAAGCATAAAACATGTGGTACGCACCGATGCGTAGGCAAGGTTTCTTCAAGTACAGTGAATTAAGGTCAGGAGCAACTCTCTTAAGTGAACCAGCTGTGCTGACCTCAGTTGAAATACCTGGACCTTGTGTTGTAGAAGGAAAATGACCAACAACAGCATTCTCAATGCCAAGAGCAGATGATGTAGGTTCTGTTTAAAAAATACGTGGATTACTTATTGAACAGTGCTACAATTTTGCGGCTCTATTTTGAGCTATACAAGGGCAAAGATCAGAATTAGAATACCTGATGGTGATTTCATCTTGTCTTCGAACCCAGGATGGGTATGTACACATGTAGACAGGCCTGGCTTCTTATGGATCTTTTCCAACTCAACCGTGCCAATATTACTCATTAACCAGTCCAATAACATAGCATTAAGCCGCATGACAGAGGACCGGAATAATGTTATCTCACGAAACATTTTAGCACTGTGCAATTTGATGTAATCAATTGCATATAGTTTGTTCTGTAACAAAATAAATCCAATTTAACAAACAGATATGCTAAATCGAATAGTTTGCAGATAATCAGCGGATTACCAAGTGTGGATATCTAGTTCTTATGTAGGCACCAAAATCGGAATGCTCGCGAAAAGAATAAGTATCCACATTTATAGCCTCAGATGATCCTTCAAGTGTGCTTCCGGCTGGCAATGGTGGAGAAGGGAGAGGCGTTGCGTGACGACGAGGCCCTGTATACACAGACTGGTACATGTGCCTCATATACGCAGACCCTTCAGCAGGGCGAATCTATTTTTTATTACGGATGCGTTACACCACATAGCTTAACTCTATGACCGCCAAAAAAAAGGATAAGCCAGGTAAGGGAACATACCGCGATGAAGCAATTGAAGTCATTGCCTCCACGCGACTCGCACATGGTTGCCATCTTTTTCAAAGAATCAGCATCAAACAGCTTAATTCTAGGAATGACTTCATGCTTCTTATTTAGTCCTCGAATATCAACATTATCAAGGAAAAGAACCTGTTGTGTTAACCATATATAAATCAATTCATATACATACCGCATACCACTGAAATAGGAAAATGGATTGAAAGAGACAAAGCTGTACAGGTACCTGCAGAAAAATATGACAACCAAGCAAATTAGTGATACGATTCTTCTGTATCATCTCATCCCTTGCCTTCTGAGCAGCTTCTAAAACATGGCTATAAACATATCTACACCAATTCATCCGGTACAGCAACTCGGTGTCCTTTAAGGCACCCCAAAAGTCTAAATGCAGACAATCATGTTTCGCAGAAGGAGCTAATAAATGTCCAATGACAAAGATGACAAAAGCAATCTTGAAACTATCCAGCTCAAGTCTCGTGGACCTGTCATCTAAGTGCTTCTCCAATATATACTCAAGACCTTTGAAGCTACGGGAATCTTTAGAAGTCAGACCACAAGAAGCTCTGATTGAGTCTGTCAATGTCAACCCTAGGGAGGGCCCTAACACGACGGGAAAATAACCGACTAAGCAACAAGAACGAGTAAACCTGAAAGAAGCTAGGCAAGGCAGCATCAAGCCTCCGCCTGGCTCGAGGGTGCCCGGCACCCCTCGAGCGAATCGGAACTCCGCCTCGCTCGAGGCCCGGAGCCACCCTCGACAATCCATCTCCGCCTCGCTCGAGGCCGCCTCTCACCCATGGGGCCCGCTGGCGGTTCACCTGCCCCATGGACAAGAGCATTTAATGACCTTGTATGGCCTTGGACGCAAAAGTCAAGCAACGAATCTCTCCCATCTTCGGTCGTCTCCGCCAACTCCTAACGCCGTGCGGTCATGCTCAACACTGTGCACAGGCCCGTGCTGTGCGAACAGGCCCGTGCTGTGCGAACAGGCCTGTGCTGTCACACTCTCCTGTTCCGCCAACTTCGGTACGGGAACCCCTCGAACAGGCATGGGGAGCCCTCGAAAGGATGTACGGCCTGCTGCGCCGGATGATGCCGCACGACGTAAGCCCTCAAAACTAGGAGCACAGGGAGTATACGTCATGTACGGGGGATGCCACGCCATGTACTGAAGCCCCGTGCGCCGGACCAAGTCATGCAATCCGACAACACATGCCAGGACGGGAGCCATGCCCGCGACCATACCCCGTCGTACGTCACCACAGTGCTACGCACTGTACCTTCTCTAATTGTAACTGCCCCTCCTTGGACTATAAAAGGAGGAGACAGCCCCCTAGAAACGCACGACACGCTCACCCGCTCATTCACCACCAAGTTCATTAGAACACAACACTCAACCTCCCATTCGTTCTAGGGACTTGGAGGCTCATCCTCCTCTCCCGCCAAGCTTGTAGCCCCCTACTACGAGCACCCCGGTGCAAGGCAATACAGTGCGAACGCACACCCTGCTGGACGTTGTTGACGGCCATTATAACACCGAAGTGACCGTCAACATTTCGGTAAAATGAGGATGATCATACCATGTTCCATACATAAAAGTATTTTTACTGACAAATTCCACAAGTTTTGGATGAGTTGTGCTTGCAGGATGAACCAGGAGAAACAAGGGCCAAACCTGGCACAGAGCCAGGCCGGCCGGCCTAAGCCAGGCCGACCGGCCTCCCCTGGCCAGGTCTGGCCACGTCATTGATCCACAAGCCATGCCAAGTGCCCAGGATGATCAAGCACCGTGCAAACAACGTCGGTTTGATCCAAGGACCCGGAAGGCCTAGAGGTGAAAGCACATGGATTGAAGGGCCCACATCCTAGGATTCTCGGACAAGCTTCAACTAAACGCAACCGTTACCGACCTTGGGAGAGCATCAGGACCGTTCCTGCAGAGGACGGTGCCAAGTGGCACCATGGCCAGGCCGGCCGGCCTAGCCCAGGCCGGCCGGCCTCCCTCTGTGGCCGCCACGTCTCCTCCTTCGCGTGAAGCCTAAGCAGAGCCTTGGCGTGCTAATGACGCTGACATCCACCCCCTGGAGGCTATAAAAGGAAGCTCATTCACCTTGGGAAGACACACACCACATATCTCAAGTCTTTACTTGAAGGGAGCTCTAGTATCTTTTTCATTTCTTAGATTAGGATTAGAGTTGGGAGTAGAGTCGAGTCGAGCTTAGCTCGGATCTTCGGAGTCTTCAGAGTTCTGGTAAAGCTCTTGTATCCTTTCCTTCTTTTGAAGAGTTTATTTATACAATTACTTTCTTATTTCAGAGCTTAAGTTATCTTTTATATTTCTCTCTTGCTCTTCTTTAAGAGTAAAGATCTTGCTCTCTTTAGAGCAAAGTCCTATCCCCTTTAGTTTTAGTGTAGAGTTTAGTTTAGCTCTACCGGGTTTTATCTCGCGGGTTTGCTCGCCTTGACCGGGCCGTAAGACGCCTTAGGGAAGACGGGGATTTCTCTTGACAGGCCTCAAGAGAAATCTTAATCATCGAGTGCAGACGTGGTGTCTGGCTTGTTGATTAACTAGGAAGTGTGTTGCACCCCACGGTACAGCAGTGGTAGGCGGCAGGTGGTGACAGCCCTGTCCGTCCTTCGTAGTCCACCACGTTCGGGTGTATTCATAACAGTAGTGCTGAGCCCGGAGAACCCCCTCTCTCACCCCGTTCTGAGGTTCTCCCGTTCTAGCCGTCGAAGCGAGCTCTGTTCCCGGTATCTAAGCTAGGGTCTAGGCTAAGGCTAGAGTGCCTTTTGCTCTGAGTTAGAAAGAGTCTAGGTCCGGTTCCTCCCAACGTCTTTCCTTTTCTTGAGAAACAGGTGCTCCGTGTGTCGCTGGTCTTTCAGACCTTCTATCAGGTCATTAACTTGACCATTATCCCCCCAAACCTAGAGTTTGTGCCCCTGGGT
Source organism: Urochloa ruziziensis (assembly GCA_015476505.1). Classification (NCBI taxonomy): domain Eukaryota; kingdom Viridiplantae; phylum Streptophyta; class Magnoliopsida; order Poales; family Poaceae; genus Urochloa; species Urochloa ruziziensis. The sequence continues at coordinate 1,950,964 of CM027122.1, forward strand.
TTGTGGCTTGATATTTCTGGCAAGATATATCATTTCATTCTTCAATACACTTTAACCATCTGCTTCCCTGCGGAAATATAAATACGATACCCTGGGTTTACACCCACGGTGAAGTGCTACAACGAGATATATTCTGTGCGCTTGCAGAATTAATTTTGCATACAACGATATATATCTACGCGCTCTCGAGCGTTGCTAAAACGTGACGCTAAGGAGTGCCAACAAGCATTTCTGGCGCCGTTGCCGGGGAAGCAATTGGCTAAAGTTATTGCTGAATCATTTGATTATCTTTACAGATTTACCAAACCACTAACCTTAGTGACCTCACCACTGCAACACTCGTCTATTTTTGATGTGTTTTGCAGGGTAGTGCATGACTGGTTTCAACCTACCATCAAACTTTGATCCAAATCCAGAACGCATTGGAAGAGTAGTGCGAAAGAGAATCGTACCCCCTCAGATTTCACTCAGCTCAAGCAATATACTCGAGTCATCATCCGACTCCGAGTCCGAATCAGATTCGTCGTTTTCTTCAGCCCCAGAGTCCCCAGAGATTATGGCTCAAGCTAAGAAGACGCTCCGTGAGTTCTCAGCCCCGTCAAGCAGCAACTTCCCAGGATTGTCGAACGCACAGGAAGGTGCATTTGAGCTGAGAACTGGCCTGGTAAACATGGTTCAGGCCAGCCCTTTCTGCGGAAAGGCGATTGAGGATGCGAACGCTCACCTTCAGAATTTTCTGGAGGTGTGCAGTACTATCAACCCCAATGGCACACCGATCAACAACATCCGCCTTCAACTCTTCCCATTCTCCTTGCTTGGGAAAGCAAAGGAGTGGTTCTATGCTAATAAAGCATCATTCGATGGACGCTGGCAGACTTGCGCAGACGCATTTCTGGCCAAGTACTTTCCGGTGGGCAAAACCAATGCCCTCCGAGGAAAAATCACTAGCTTCCAGCAGCTAGACGAAGAAACAATTCCCGGAGCTTGGGAGCGACTGCAAGAGTATATTGCAACCTGCCCCCACCATGATGTGGAAGATTGGCCGATTACCCAGAACTTCTTCCACAGCCTGAGCCGACGATCGCAAGAGATGTTGGATGCAGCCGCGGGAGGAGCTTTCCTCTCGTTGGATGTAGACGCAGCGAAGGCGCTAATCGAGAAAATATTCACTCAACAGAGCTGGATAGGAGAAAGACAAGCTCCCCGCAAGGGAGTACATCAAATTGACTCCGTTGATATGCTGGCCGCTAAAATGGACCTCCTCTTGAAGAAGATGGAATCTCCTGGCAAGGAGATGAATCAGATCATGAAGGAGAGAATCACGTGTGAAACATGTGGAGAAGTAGGACACTCGGGCGACACTTGCCCGATGACACAAGAGGAAGCCCATTTCATTGGAAATGCCAACAATTCAGGCTTCCGTCCTCAACAAGGTTGGAATTCCAAGCCCAATCTCCCCTTTGGCCAACAACAAGGTAATGGCTCAATAGAGTACTAGGTCGTGATCGACAACGACGCCTGCGACGACGCGACGGTGATCCGGGTGGACAGCGTGAACAGCCACGGCACGCTGCTCGCCGTCGTCCAGGTCATCGCCGACCTGAACCTCTTCATCCGCAAGGCATACTTCTCCTCCGACGGCAACTGGTTCATGGACGTGTTCAATGTCACCGACCGTATTCCGATGGCAGTCTCCTCCGTGGTGCTCCCCTCCGTGGTGCTCCCCTCCGTGCACCACCCTCGTGATCAATCATGGTGATTCTCATCACTCTTGGGTGTGATCATGGGATCGGAAGCTGCTCCTATTGATCTGGATTTCAAGCCTGGTCTCCTCTTCCAAGCCTCGCTCCGCGATCGCCTTGGTGCCAATGTCCAGGTTTCTTCTTCCTCTCCCGATGCCGACTTCTTTCTCGTGGTTTCTTTCTCAAGATGCTCTATTCGCTTGGATTCTGAGTCTGTGGCCTTAATCCTTCAATCGGTCTTGGGTGGTAATGCGCCCAATTTTCGTGTGGTTCATCAGGCTGATTGGACCTTTCGTTTTTCGGTTGCCGGAAAGCAAGTTGGCCTCTTGATTCATCGTCTTAGATCTTTCTCTGGTGTGACGGCGGACCGGATTCTGTTCATGAAAAACTGAAATATGATCAAGAAGAAGAAGCTTCCTGGCAGCCAGCTCGACGGCCCAGGAATGCATACTCCCCCCTATTCATGCGGGTTCTTCCCCCCGTAAATCTTATGCTGAGGTTGCTGCTCTACCAGCGCGGGGCGCTCGAGGTCCTAAAAAATCAGTGTTTAAACGGATTTCGTATCCTAAGTCCTATTACGAGTCCAACTTTCATCAGGATTCTTCTTCTGTTTCTCGTCAGGGTTCTCCCCCGTGTTCTTCGGTGGCGAATTCAAAATCAAATCCACCTCTGCGTGATTCTCGGCATTCCTCTGGGCCCAAAATCGCGCGCAATCGCCGCTGGCCCAGATTTCTCTCTTGTTTCAGATGTCTTTCCCCGTCTCACCTGGTCGCCAGCTGCACGCAGGAAGTCCGGTGCAAAAGTTGCTATTCTTATGGTCATGTTGCTCGATCTTGCTGGAAGCCAAAGCCTGCTTTGTACAGGCCCAAAAGTGCTCCAAGCCCAGCCCACCAGCAGGAGGATATTAATTCTGCACCATCCAAGGGTTTCGCCCCTGACGCCTCGCATTCTCCGATTCCTGAAAAAACCCCACATCCTTCCCCTTCCTCCCGCCCAACTCGCATCCTCCGTCGTCTTCGCCGGCGGGGATGGCGAACCTCGCCGTCAACCCGAGGCCGCATGTTCCGCGTGGCTTCAATGTGATCCCTCGCAATCCTGATGAGCCTGACCGTTGCCTGTACGCCTACCTTGGGGGTGTGATGGACGCGTACAATGAAGACCTCGCCATTGCCTTCTTCACTCCGGCGGTGGACAAGCAAGACTTTGAGCCGATGTGTGCTGCTCTCAAGGATTTCTTCATCCACACCATGGGAGTTCATCTTGCTCAGGTACAGCCTTCCCCAATAGGTGATGCTTTTGTCCGCTTCCACAGTCCGGTGGAGCGCGAACGTTTCCTGGATAAGATCATTCGATTCAGCCAAGAGTATCAGTTAAGATTCATTAAGCATGATGCGGGGGAGAATGTTAGGATGAGGGATTTAGATCGGGAGATCTGGCTGATGGTGATGATGTTTCCGGAAGATGCTAGAAACAATACTGCGATATCTAAGGCCTTGGCTGGTTTTGGTCTGCTTAGATACTGGTATGACACAGACAACCATGCTAGAATTGTTGCCAAAGTGCATCTTCATGATGAAGCTGAAATTCCACATGACATTGTTGTGTCAGTTGGTTTGGAACCACGAGTTCATTCTTGGACTTGCCCTGTTTTTGTTCTGAAACGCTCTGGGGTGACAGTTGTTGGTGATGAGGACCATTACCCCCCATATGGACCTAATCATCCTATGCCTGCACTGAGATGGATGGGCCCTGGGGGATCTGAAGTGAATCATGGTCCTGGTAACGACCAGCAAGGGGATGATGATATGTCTGTTGCTGGTGGAGCTGGTGGTTCTGTTGCTTCTGATGGAAATCAGCATGTCCCTGAGAAGAACCCAGATATTGGAGTTCAGAACCTGGATGTTCCTAGACAGAATCTGCAAATCCCTGTTCAGAATTTGGAGATGATTCCTGTGGTCAACCCCAGCCCAGTTCAGGTTGAGCTGGCCCTTGGTGATAATGAGATGCTCTTTGCTCTAAATCTCCTGTTTCACATACCTTCTTCAGTTCATTTTTCACCTTTTAATCATCTTACTTCACTGATCATTAATCTTGACACAATCGTTCCATCTTATGTTGCTGATGCCAATGTTCGTTTGTACTTGGCCTCTATCTCATGTGATCAGGTTGAGCCTCTTACCCCTCGGGTGCTCATTGGCCCTGCTTTGCCTCCTGGTGGTTTAGTGCCGTACTCTGTCAGTGATGATGACGAGGAGATCAAGGAAGTGGAAGGACCGATCTCTTCCTCCCGCAAGCGCCGTCGTCGCAGGCTTCGTGAGCCCCTCGAGTCAAGCTTCGTCAGGCGTAGCCTGCGCCTCAATCCAGATGTTGGTGGCTTTCGTGATGCAGAGAGCCAAGCCAAGGCGGCTGCTTACCCAAGTCTCTACTCTGCTGCGCCAGTTGATCCTACGGCCACGGCTCCACATCTCTCCATGGAAAACATCCAAGGGATAGCTACTAGGTTCCTCCAGATTCAGCCTGAGGCTGTTTCTCCAGCTCTTCTCCTTGAGCTTGATGATGACGATGCAGAATAGAAGACAAGTGTTTGGCATGGCTAAGCGCTGTTTAGCTCTGCCTTTTGTTGGACCTTTTGGTAATGGCTTGTGTGCTAGTAAACTCCTGTTAGTGTCGGAATGTTACCAAGCTTTTGTCTTAAACTGCCCTGTGTGGCTGATCTCTGTGAACCTCTGTTACCCAACTCATTCCGATAATCTCAGATGGTTGTGCTTGCTGGTTTATTTGCTCTCTTTTTTCTCACTCGTATCTGTGATATTGGGTGCTTGCTGGGCCATTTTCTGTTTCCATTATGAGTAATCATCGTGCAATTAATATTTTGGTTTGGAATGTCCGGGGTATTAATTCTCAGCAAAAATGGGATGCCTTAAGGGATAAAATTTCTGAAGGAGCGGCTTCTATTGTGTGCCTCCAGGAAACTAAGCGTGAATTGTTTGATTCCAGTTACCTGAGAAATTTCTGTCCTCGCCACCTAAATCACTTTGATTTTTCGCCATCTGTGGGAGCTTCGGGTGGGCTCCTGGTTGTCTGGAATCCTAGTTCATTTTCTGCTTCTTTGGTCCTCAAAAATTCCTACTCAATTACACTTAAGTTTTCTTGTTCTTTCACTGGGAAATCTTTTCATCTCACAAATATTTATGGTCCCTCGTCTGCCTCTGGGAAAGCTGATTTTATGAACTGGCTATACAATTTTGATACTTCTGGTATAGAAGATTGGATCTTGGCTGGAGACTTTAATTTAATCCGCTCGCCTGAAGATAGAAATCGCTCGGGTGGTAATATGAATGATATGCTGGCTTTCAACAATCTCATTCATTATTTAGACCTGGTTGACATTGCATTTCAAGGCAGAAGCTATTCTTGGAGCAATATGCAGGCTGATCCTCTCATGGAAAAACTCGATTGGGTATTCACCTCTACCTCCTGGGCTCTCTCCTACCCTGCTACAACAGTGCAAGCATTGGGACGTCCGATCTCTGATCACATCCCGTATGTAATCAAGATAGGGACTTTTATTCCCAAAGCTAATATTTTCAGGTTTGAAAATTACTGGGTGGATTTCCCCAACTTTCTCTCGACAGTTAATTTACATTGGACGACGACGCCTTATTTTGCTAATGCTGCTCAGACACTGGCTGGGAAATTTAAACAAGTTCGTGCAGGGCTCAGAGCTTGGAGCAGAGAACTGTCAAAGCTTGGCAAGCTCATTAACAATTGTAATTTTGTCTTAAGCATGCTGGATGGCCTAGAGGATCAAAGGTCTTTAAGCTCAATTGAAAGTGCATTCAGGACTGTGGTGCAGAAACATCTTTTAAAGCTTCTAGAGGCTAAAAGGATTTATTGGAAGCAACGAAATACAGCCAGATGGGTTCAGTTCGGGGATGAAAACACATGTGTCTTTCAAGCTATGGCAACCTATTCTTATAGGAGAAACTTCATCTCGAGCCTGAAGTTACCTGATGGCACACAACTTTTTGATCATGAGCAGAAGGCAGGTGCACTATGGAACTCTTATAAGGAAAGGCTTGGTGTTTCAGAGTTTAGTGGAATTTTATATGACTTGAATGATCTACTGTCAGTAATTGATCTGCCAGAATTGGATGGCCCCTTCACTAGTGAAGAAATAATTTCTGTCCTAAAGGAGATGCCTAGCGACCATGCTCCTGGGCCTGATGGCTTTAATGGCCTTTTCTTCAAGAAATGTTGGCCAATAATCAAGGATGACATTTTTCGACTTTGTAATGATTTTGCTACTAGAAGTATAAACTTGGAAAGCATCAATGGTTCTTTCATTACTCTCATTCCAAAAAAAGAGCATCCAGAGAGCATAAATGATTATAGACCTATTTCTCTGTTGAATTACTCTTTGAAGTTTTTGACAAAACTTTTGGCCAATAGACTGCAGTTGGTTATTCTGAAAGTAGTGCATGCCAATCAGTATGGATTTATCAAGGGAAGGACAATACAAGATTGTTTAGCTTGGGCTTTTCGGTTCCTCCACATATGTCACAAATCTAAGAAAGAAATTGTTCTCCAGAAATTGGATTTTGAAAAGGCTTTTGATAAGATTGAGCATGAAGCTATTCTCCAGGTCTTAAAACATAAAGGTTTTTCTGATAAATGGGTTTCATGGATGAAGGCAATCCTTAGTTCAGGCACTTCTTCTGTTCTGTTAAATGGAGTTCCTGGGAAACCTTTCAAATGCAAAAGAGGGGTTAGGCAGGGTGATCCTTTATCCCCCTTACTTTTTGTGTTGGGGGCTGATCTTTTACAGTCTGTTGTCAATGATGCAGCTCAAAAAGGACATCTTAAGCATCCACTTGGTGATCAATTTGGAGGTGATTACCCAATTGTTCAGTTTGCAGATGATACTTTGATAGTTCTGCCTGCTGATCATGCACAGCTTATTCACCTAAAGGATCTTCTTCAATCTTTTGCAACTTCTTCTGGTCTTAGGGTCAACTTCAACAAATCCTTTCTTATTTCTATTAATGTTGAAGATTCAAAGATGCAGGATCTTGCACAAGCTCTTGGCTGTCAAATTGGGCAAATGCCTTTTACTTATTTAGGCCTCCCTCTGGGCATCACGAGACCATCTCCTGAGGTTTTTATTCCCATCTTGAACAGAATGGAAAGGCATCTGATGGGGATTACCAAACTTCTTTCATATGCTGGTAGATTGATCTTGGTGAACTCAATTTACTCAGCCATGCCAACCTTCTATTTTTGTGCCATGAAAATCCCAACTGAGATTCGGAAACAGATGGATCTATATAGAAAACATTGTCTATGGAATAAGGGGGATCTGACCAAAAAAGGTGGCTGCCTGGTGGCGTGGAAAACAGCTTGTTTACCAAAGGAGGAAGGAGGTTTAGGTATCATTAATCTCAAAACTCAGAATACTGCCCTACTGTTGAAATTTCTCCACAAATTTTATAACAATGCTGATCTTCCATGGGTACATTTAACCTGGAATTGCTTATACAGGAGAGGTTCACCACCACATGCTCGCTCTGGTGTTGGCTCTTTCTGGTGGAAAGATATTATGGCATTGGCTAACAAATTCTTGATGATAGCAACTTGTAACATACAGAATGGTAAATCTATCATCTTCTGGAAGGATCAATGGAATCTTGGGATATTGCAATGGAGGTTCCCACAGCTATTCAGTTTTGCCAAGAATAACAATATTTCTGTGCAGAGGTTTCTTGTTGTGCCAGTCTCAGATGCTTTCTGGTTACCTTTATCACCTATTGCTAATGAGCAATGGTCAGAACTGCAAGGTTTAATCCAGCAAATCCAAAGATGCCATACCCTCAATGATGACTGGTCTTACATTTGGGGATCCTCTATTTTCTCTAGTAAAAGAGCCTATAAACAGCTTTCAGGTACCATGCCGGCATCCCCACTCTTTAAATGGATGTGGAAGTCTAGAGTACAAAATAAGCACAAATTTTTCTTCTGGTTACTTCTCCGGGATAGATTGAACACAAGAGGACTCTTGAAAAGGAAAAACATGCACCTAGCTACCTACAATTGTGCTGTCTGCATTGAAAATTTGGAAGAGTCCCTGCAACATCTTTTTTTTTTGACTGTCCCTTCAGTGAGGCATGTTGGATTTTTGTTGGGATCCAATGGAACACCAACTTACAGCCTTTTGAGATGATCATACAGGCTCGGCAATCCTTTGGACAGACCATCTTTAGAGAAATTGTGATTATAGCTGCATGGGCGATTTGGAGACATAGAAATGATATTATCTTTGAGGGTGCTTCTATTTCATTTGCCAGGTGGAGGAAAATCTTCTCTGAAGAGCTGAAATTGGTTTTGCTTCGGGCGAAACCAGCAATGAGAGAGCTGTTGAAAGATTGGATGAGTAGTCACTTATAGTTTTTCCTCTCTTTTCTTTGGGCCTGCGGTCCTGTAATTGTACATAATCCCTTTTATTAAATGGGAAAAACAGGTAGGGGGCTCCCCTGCCGTTCGGCTTCGAAAAAAAAACAAGGTAATGGCTCTAACAACGGTTTTCAACCGTCACTAAAGGACATCTGGTATGGCCAAAAACAGATTAGTGATAGCATTAGCAAGAAATTTCTTGCTAATGATAAAGTTATGGAGTCAATGGCCTCCCAAATAGAAGCTTTTAATTCTGTCATTAAGAACCAGCTGAGCTTCAACAAAATGATTGAAACTCAAGTGGCTCAGCTGGCTGCATCCTGCCCTAACCCAAATGCGGGGAAGTTACCCGGGCAACCGGAGGTTCCTTTCAAGGAAAATGTTAGTGCGGTAACCACGCGGACTGGCAAGTCCACGCAGGACCCACACAATCCACAGGATGCAGGTACTCGACAGAAGGAAGCTAGCCAAACCGAGGTGGCCGCCGAAGAGGAAGATGACGAGGAAACCACCCCTATCTCAAATGAGGGGAATGAGGCACCACAAGCCTCAAGCTACAGCCGAGATCCCACTTTCCTCCCGTTCCCAGAACGGAGGAGAAGACCCGTGGCCGACGAACAATTCGACAAGTTCGTCGAGGTAATCAAGAAGGTATACATCAACATACCATTACTTGATGCTTTGCAGGTCCTGACATACGCCAAGTACATCAAGGATATATTTAGCAACAAGCGGACTCTACCCACAAGGGAGACGGTACAGCTGACCGAGGAATGTAGCTCAGCTATACTCGGGCCCCACCTTAAGAAGAAAGATCCTGGCTGCCCCACAATATCATGCTCCATTGGAGGCCATGACTTCGACAACGCCCTATGTGACTTGGGGGCGAGCGTCAGCGTAATGCCCAAGGTAGTCTTTGACCACCTTAAACATATATCGCTTGTCTCTACACCCATGTGTTTGCAGCTAGCGGATCAATCGATCCGCTACCCCCATGGAGTCGCAGAAAATGTTTCGGTCAAGATCAGGGATTTCTTCATCCCTGTGGACTTCATCGTCCTAGATATGGAAGCCGGAGCAACGAACTCTCTCATCCTTGGGAGACCGTTCTTAAGTACTGCGAATGCAAACATTGACGTGGGACGTGGGACCATTCAACTGAGGATTAACGGAGGGACCGAGAGTTTCTCTTTTCGTCCTAAGGAGATCCCCCATCAAGTCAATATGGTCGAAGAAGTCATGCCCCGAAAGTCCAAGATGCCGAGCGTAGAAACACTCATGAAGATGGTGGAAGCCTTCGCCGCCAAAGAAAAGAAGAGGCATGATCGCTATCATGCACGGCGAAGAATATCGAGAACCAAAGCGCTGGAGGAGCAAGCAAAGCGCGATAAGGAGGTTGAATCCAAGTCCCGTCCACCCCGAAAGGAATGGCGGGTAAAAGCAGTCCTGAACAAGGATTCGGAGAGTTCCGCTCAGGACGAAAAACTCGAGCCCTCGCCATAAGGTATATGGTACGTATCTTTGCATTGCATATAGAATAGGTTTTTCATTTCAATTCTTTTCATCACAGCATGTTTAAATTTTCGAAGCTTGCATTTATATTTCAATTGTGCATTAGGAAGCATATAAAAAAAATATTTCGGCCAAACTTCAGGCCGGCCGGCCCACCTAGGCCGGCCGGCCCACTTGTCAATTCCACTGGCCAGATCACAGCAAGCAAGGAACAAGAACATGTGGGAGGACACGACACGAGAGGATGGAGGAAATTGGACTCAACACCAGGCCGAACGGCCCCAGCCAGGCCGGCCGGCCTCCAAGCACCGTTGCTGTCCCATCCTCACCTACCAGAGCACCAAGCACAGGGCAGTGACCACCGACGCAAGGGATGGGCACTACCGGCGCCATGTGCAGGCCGATCGGCCTGCCTCAGGCCGGCTGGCCTCCCCCTGCTGCGCCTCTATAAATACCAGTGCCCAGCTCTGAAGGAAGACGCCCCAAGCACAGGTATGCGTGCATCCAGCTCAATTCCCTTCTCCCTCGCTTAAATTTCGAAATTCTCTAAGTAAGGTTAGAGTTTAAACCACATGGAAATTCTGCTAAAATCCATTCTTGAATCCTTGTGAGAACAAACCCCTGCCGGTTGAACGAGAACGTTTGTGGTGGTTCTTACCCCACAAGAATGACTAACCGAGTTGTGGTGATTAATCTCCCACAAGAACGCCTAACATCTGACTGTCTAACCCTTGATTTCCTTCGGGTATTGTGAGACTAATCTTTTGCAGGAATCATGTGGACTAAGGCACGTGGAGTCGTCACCAAGCTCACCTCTTCGAGCTCTCGCCACTCTCGGGGATCCTCTACTTCCCGGGATACTATGTCTGTCGACTCAACTCGACACGACACAGAGTCCCAGGAGGAGGAGGTGCCGAGGAACAGGCTCCACATCAGGATCATGACTCGGGTCGAGCACATCGTTGCTCGGACCGAAGACGAGAGAACGGTACTGGACCAGCTCCAGGACCGCTACTTCACACACGCCAAGTACTTCGAATCCATGCTGCTGATCAAGACCGGTCTCGAAGGAGACATGGAACGGGCGTTCAACAATGCCGGATGGCAAAACTTCTACCCCGTCACGGAAACAGGTTCTCACTTTCTTACTATGGAGTTTTTGATGAGTTTGAAAATCGAAGTTCGTCCCAACAAGACAAACATTTGCTTTCGATTTTTCAATGAGGATTTTGTTTTGACCCCGAAACAACTCAGTGAGGCTCTTGGTTTTAACAAGAGATGCATCATTGATGCCAACCTGCTGGTGACTAACCACCGGTACAACCGTGCCGCATGGTGGGATAGCATCACAGGGGAGCCATCCTCGGGGAAAAATAGCATTACCGCCATCCACAACCCCACTCTTCGTTTCCTGGCGAAGTGGATCGCTATGGTGGTCCACCCGCGCGCTGATTTGCGTCTTTGCCTCTTGCCTGATTTAGAGTGCCTGTATGCCATGGTCAAGAAAATTCGCTTTTCTCCGATCATGAGCATGTTTGAGAACTGGCAGAGGTTAGTCAGTGGCCGAGCCACAATTGACATAACCTTGCTAGTCACACGCATCGCCAACCATGTTGGTGCTTTGCAGGGCGCTCAAGTCACCTTCCTTCCAACTACACAAGAATATCAGTACTGCATTGGTTTAGACCACTTCATCCCACTGTTCGCCTAAACGGCCGTTTAGCCCGTTTACACACCGTTTAAACGCTACACAGTGCCTAACTGTGTCCGTTTAATCATCCGTTTAGCCCGTTTAATGGCCGTTTAATCCGTTTAATTGGCCGTTTAGTCCGTATAATGAGCTAAACAGTGGGTGAACGACTGTTTACCGTTTAGCGTTTAGGATAACACTGCTTCATCCAGGGTCACTTGATGCGCGAGGGCCCTGGCCATACTCTTTTCATGTGCTATCCTGGTTTCATCAATGAAGTTGAGCTTCCATGCCCAGCTTTGTCGCTGAGATCAGCGAGAAGTCTAACCATGCAGCTCAGAAGGAGGGAACCCGCTCGCCACAGTGTTGCAGGCCCTGCAACACGTGGCAGGCGGGCCAGGCATGATGACAAAGCCGGAACTTCTACCGCGCCACAGCCCGAGTACCGCTACCAGCAGCAGCCCGAGTACGACTACCAGCAGAACCCCACGGCCAACATGAACTTTGAGGAAGCATTCGACTACCACCAAGGAACAGCAGGCTACGGCCCGCAGGTCGGACCATCCACCTCCGCCAGGTATGATTACGAGAACCCGGTTTCCCAGGGGATCGCTGATCTTAATACCAGGATGGAGACGATGACGCTGCAACAACAGCAACTCAGGGATGCAGTTGCACACAACACCGATCTCACGCAGCAGAACTGGGGGATGACCACATCCCTCCAGACCGACATGCACGGCTTCTTCAACTTCATGCACTACGACCCCGACCAGTACTACCAGTGAGCTTCATCGAAGCTTGGGGGAGTCTCAGGTATGTCGAAAGCCGTCGCCTTTGCCTTGCCGTTGCATTGCCGTTGCCGTTTGCCTTACCGTTGCCTTGCCGTTGCCGTTGCCTTACCGATGCCTTTGCCTTGCCTTTGCCTTGCCGTGCCATGATGAAATAAAATGCTAAAATAAAAAGAAAAAAAATATATATAATAATAAAAACAAAATAAAATAAAAGCTCCAAAATATGTCTTTATGTATGGAACTATGGTTGAGAACCTCTGGAATGATGAATAGTTGCTCTGTTTATGCCCTCTAAGTGCCTCGTACTTAATCCTTTACTCTTGAGTATTTGAGTCCGTTGGCATTTAAGGATCCGCCATGATAAAACTGTGGGAGCAAGAGCACTTGTTCATTGTTTAAGTTATTGTGAGTTTTGATATGGTTTGTTTCGAGGTATAACTGCATGCTTAGTAAGGAACCTCTCGGAAGTTTTTATAAAATGATACATGGTGAATCTTCCTCGATGGTTTAAATGTCCTATCCAGAGCCTAAACAGTTATATATTTGTTGAAACTACCATATGCTATCTTGAGTTGCTTTTAGTCTTGTCGAATGGTGAAGTCCGCTTGCAGAAGGTACTTGACATTTACCGGTCTTCCCATCCACCTTAGCCTCAAAATGTCTGACTAGTCAAAGTCTCGCTCCGGGGTTGACGTCCACCGTCGATGACATACACTCAACTCATCACAAAGCTCACCCCAAAAGGTCCTCAAGTACTCCATACAAAGTTGAATCCCTCTCTGTTACCAAAGTAAGAGAAGAGATGTATTCGAAAAAAAATGGAGACAAATGCTCCATCTGAAAAAAAAAAGAAGAGAGAAGAGAAGAAACATCTCAAAAATATGAGAGAGAAACAATAAGGAGTCCAAAGACCTTTGAACATTACACCTTTTCCTTCTCCATTCAAACCCCATGAATTCCAAAGACCGGAATTTGACGAGTACCATCGCTCGCGGACCACTCTTTGACTCGACAACAGAAGTAACCAAGGTATGCCACTCTTACCCTACCTGTAACTCCACTTCAGCCTTAGTATAGGGAAACATTGGTCAGTCCCGACCAAGAGTGAGGATTAAAACACCTTGAGTGATTCGAGAGTACCATCGGGGAATGAAGCAACCATCTTTTGAAAAATTCATATCTCCGAGATGGAACCTGAAAAGTTGCAGGAAATACTTTAGAGATGACCGTTCAAGCTCTCAATAGCCCAAAATGTGAATTCATGCAGCCCCACGTGGAACCATGGTATGAGTTCTCTTTTATGCCAACTTATTCAAGTGATCCGTTGAAGTTTTGGCTTAAGCACAGAGTACTTTAAGAGTATAAACATTGAAGCAACTCCTGACCTACCGAACCTAGAGTTTTAGCCTTGCTCGAGGACGAGCAAGAGTCTAAGCTTGGGGGTGTGTTGACGGCCATTATAACACCGAAGTGACCGTCAACATTTCGGTAAAATGAGGATGATCATACCATGTTCCATACATAAAAGTATTTTTACTAACAAATTCCACAAGTTTTGGATGAGTTGTGCTAGCAGGATGAACCAGGAGAAACAAGGGCCAAACCTGGCACAGAGCCAGGCCGGCCGGCCTAAGCCAGGCCGACCGGCCTCCCCTGGCCAGGTCTAGCCACGTCATTGATCCACAAGCCATGCCAAGTGCCCAGGATGATCAAGCACCGTGCAAACAACGTCGGTTTGATCCAAGGACCCGGAAGGCCTAGAGGTGAAAGCACATGGATTGAAGGGCCCACATCCTAGGATTCTCGGACAAGCTTCAACTAAACGCAACTGTTACCGACCTTGGGAGAGCATCAGGACCGTTCCTGCAGAGGATGGTGCCAAGTGGCACCAGGGCCAGGCCGGCCGGCCGGCCTCCCTCTGTGGCCGTCACGTCTCCTCCTTCGCGTGAAGCCTAAGCAGAGCCTTGGCGTGCTAATGACGCTGACATCCACCCCCTGGAGGCTATAAAAGGAAGCTCATTCACCTTGGGAAGACACACACCACATATCTCAAGTCTTTACTTGAAGGGAGCTCTAGTATCTTTTTCATTTCTTAGATTAGGATTAGAGTTGGGAGTAGAGTCGAGTCGAGCTTAGCTCGGATCTTCGGAGTCTTCGGAGTTCTGGTAAAGCTCTTGTGTCCTTTCCTTCTTTTGAAGTGTTTATTTATACAATTACTTTCTTATTTCAGAGCTTAAGTTATCTTTTATATTTCTCTCTTGCTCTTCTTTAAGAGTAAAGATCTTGCTCTCTTTAGAGCAAAGTCCTATCCCCTTTAGTTTTAGTGTAGAGTTTAGTTTAGCTCTACCGGGTTTTATCTCGCGGGTTTGCTCGCCTTGACCGGGCCGTAAGACGCCTTAGGGAAGACGGGGATTTCTCTTGACAGGCCTCAAGAGAAATCTTAATCATCGAGTGCAGACGTGGTGTCTGGCTTGTTGATTAACTAGGAAGCGTGTTGCACCCCACGGTACAGCAGTGGTAGGCGGCAGGTGGTGATAGCCCTGTCCGTCCTTCGTAGTCCACCACGTTCGGGTGTATTCATAACAGTAGTGCTGAGCCCGGAGAACCCCCTCTCTCACCCCGTTCTGAGGTTCTCCCGTTCTAGCCGTCGAAGCGAGCTCTGTTCCCGGTATCTAAGCTCGGGTCTAGGCTAAGGCTAGAGTGCCTTTTGCTCTGAGTTAGAAAGAGTCTAGGTCCGGTTCCTCCCAACGTCTTTCCTTTTCTTTAGAAATAGGTGCTCCGTGTGTCGCTGGTCTTTCAGACCTTCTATCAGGTCATTAACTTGACCATTATCCCCCCAAACCTAGAGTTTGTGCCCCTGGGTTTGTGGCTTGATATTTCTGGCAAGATATATCATTTCATTCTTCAATACACTTTAACCATCTGCTTCCCTGCGGAAATATAAATACGATACCCTGGGGTTACACCCACGGTGAAGTGCTACAACGAGATATATTCTGTGCGCTTGCAGAATTAATTTTGCATACAACGACATATATCTACACGCTCTCGAGCGTTGCTAAAACGTGACACTAAGGAGTGCCAACAGACGTACGATCGAAAGATCGGAACCATGATAAACCTCGTGTCATCGTGTTGCCTCTACATCGACCATCGAGAGACAGGACACAGCGCATTTCTGCAGGTGTTTGGACCCCCTCTGGTTTCTCGCACCGACAGTGGCACGCCAGGTAGGGGTTCGCGCTGTGGTCGACTTCCTGACCCGCCAGTTCTCTCGATGGTGATCCACACGGAGCGTCTAGTTGACCGCTGCTCCTACAGTTCGTCCGACCCGCTCCCGGCCGGATTTACCATCTGGTTCAGGAGTTTGGAGTTTGAGGCCACCGGGAACGGCTACCTCTTGCGGCTCCCCTCAAGGGACGCGGCTGTCGCAGTGGCCACACCGCCGTCACCAACACCCGGGTGCAAGAAACGCTCAGGGCAACGCTCACGACAGGCACGCATGGAGCGGCGCCAGGCAGCACGCGCGCCACCTCGACGACGTCGACCTCAGCAAGGACTCCATCGCCGAGGATGCGAAGACCGCGCCTCCATCGATGCCTCCGACTACGCGCCTGAACAGGGACGACGAGACAGGGCCGTCGCATTTCCCGTATGGGATGCACGGAGCGGACCTGGTCTACTCTTCGTCGATCAGTACGACGATGGACGCCTACGAGGACCTCCCTGGCCATCACTTACTTTCGGTCCGAAACCTCGTCGCGACCTCACCAGGCGACTCGTACCTTAGCACGGACACGGGGGAGACTTCGCGTTCGCGAGAGGTCCCGGAGTGGGATTACTCTGGGCTTCGCGACCGCGAAGTTTTTGCGGTGTTCCAAGCCGCGGCAGACTACTGTCTCGATTACACCGACGACTCAAGCACAGGGGATCACGACCCTACGCGGGAGTGTCTCGTTGCTGCGGTGTTTGAGCCTGACACAGAGGATGACGATACCACCAGGCCTCGAGACCCTGCAGGAGCTGTAGCGCCTCGACAAGCGGCACCGCCCGCGGGTGGTGTCGCCGCGCTGGTCCAAGCACAGCTGATCCAAGTGCGGGAACTCGAGGCTATGCTCGAAGACGAGCGACACCAGGTTCGTCGGCTTCGTGCCGCCCTCGAAACAGGGCGTCCGGGACCCAGCAACCTCGCCTGAGAAGCTGGGCATTCCGCTCAGGCTCGAATCATGGCCGACGACCATGGGGATGACCCCCTGGCCCTGGCAAGGACCAGCCAGAAGCTGATCGTTGCGGCAACGCTGATACGGGCAATGCTGGAACCGTCGACGCCGCAAGGCCGCAATCTGCGCCGCGAGGCGCAAGCCCTGGTCGAACAGGCCGCGGTACAGCAGGCTGAAAGCTCCGCGTCCCGCATGCATTGTTCCGTCAGCACGGGTGTTGGAGGGGCAGCGCAAAACCCAGCGGAGTCAGTGCGTACTCCTCTCAGGAGCCAGATAACAGCGTCGGCCCCGCTCCTCGACCAAAAGGCTCCTGTGAAGGAGCGCATGCTGGACACGCATGCCGACAAAGACGACGCCCGCCATATCCTGAACAAAAGGAAACTTGGCGCCACCTCGGCCCATGGATACCACGCCCGACGCGAAGGCCGCTACGACAGCCGGGAGGACCGGAGCCCCACACCGGAACCTCCTGGCACTCGAGTGTTCAGTCGCTAGATCCGGACAGCACCGATACCTCCGCGGTTTCGACAGTCGACCACCATCGTCAAGTACTCCGGGGAAACCGACCCTCGAGTTTGGCTCAATGACTACCGCCTGGCGTGTACGCTAGGTGGCGTGACCAGCGATGAGGTCAGCATCCGTAACTCGCCCCTCCACCTCGCGGACTCTGCGCGAGCATGGTTGGAGCAGCAGCCTCCGAACCAAATCCACGATTGGGATGATCTCGTCGACACCGTCGTGGGCAATTTCCAAGGCACTTATGTGTGCCCAGGGAACCCCTGGGATCTTTGACAGTGCTGCCAAAAGCCTAACGAGTCCTTCAGGGATTACGTCCGCCGCTTTTCCAAGTGCTGCACTGACCTCCCGAACGTCGGTGACTCGGAGGTCCTCCATGCCTTCCTCCTGGGCACGACGAATCGAGGGTTGGTGCGCAAGCTCGGGCGGAAACCCCCCACTACCGTCAGTGGTTTGTTTGACATCGCCACGCGCTATGCCTCTGGTGAAGAGGCAGAGGGCGCCAACTTTGTCGACAAGAAGGGGAAGCGCGTGGAAGGAACGCCCGCGGAGGGCGGCAAGCTCAAGGCCCCCGCGAAAAAACCAAAGCAGGGGAAGAAACGGAAGAAGGCACAGCAAGCGCCGCAAGGACAGGAAACCGACGACGACTCCAATGAGGCCCTCGCGGCGGACCCCGCCCGCAAAGGTCGAGGAGGCCACCCTCGAGGCTCGGGAATCTTCGACGACATGCTCAAGAAGCTGTGCACTTCACGCCTATCTGTGTACTAGTTTGTACGATTCGATGATAATACAACTTGTGTACTGCTCAAAATATCAAGATCATCGCTTGTCTCACAGAGAGAAAGGCGTAACACCCCTTGAATGGATGAAGGAAGCCCTTTATTTCCAACACACGCATGACCGGCGAATGGTCGTGTACAACAAGCAAGATACAAAGCCGCTTCTTAGCGGCCAAAAAACGCAAGCGGCCATGCCCATTTCTCAACACTGGCAACCCTAGATCCACTAGGAATGTCGCTAGTTTTCTTCTAGCATCAGCATGGCCGCACACACCGAGGCAAACGGGGAGTTCTCCACGGCCAACACGGCGACGCCTCGAAGGATCTCGTCGACCTCCAGTTCGTCGCACGCCCCGATTAGGGGAGCGGCTTTCGCCAACGAAGCGGAGGCACGTGCGGCGCAACGGAGGCTGCGACGCCCACCTATGAGGTCGTGGCACGCACCTAGTAGCAAGACCACTCTGCCACTTGGCCGTGCCGCTACCGTACGTCGTGGACGGGTGGCCAGAGCACCTGCGTCGTTCAACCATCGCCTGAGTATCGACCAGCTCAAGCTGGAACACGAGGCAACGGTTGCTGACGGGGCGGCTCTGGCCGGCACCTTTTCTCCTCCATTTACCTCCTCCTTCGCTAGCATTCTTCTAACACCAAGGCCCTGCCCACCCTCGAACTAAGTCAGGGGGGCGAGCTTTGCCCCACCTCTTCATTCCTAACTCTAAACTCGTCGCGCTCGTGAAAAGCCTACAACACTTGCAACCTCTGCCGCCACCGCCGAGCCTATTTATAGCGCCCGCGCCGTGACCAGCTCCGTAGAGCGCACCTGGCCCTCTGCGCGAGCCGTCCCATGCGCCTTGCTCACAGGCTGGACCCCAACGGGGCTTGGCGGCACGACAGAGGCGGGCACCACTCGAAGAAAGGACACGCGCAACGCGTGGCAGCCCAACAGGGACGTGCACCACTACCAGGATCACGAGGTTACTATTTTCATCAAAAAGGAGGGGCGGACGGCATCAAAAGAAGCGGCGCGTCCTCGCTAAACGCGCTGGTCGCAGGCCGAGGCCGTGGCCCTCGCTGAACGCTCTGCACGCATGCCATGGGCCCATGGTAGAGCGAGGCAGCGAGGCCAGGCACCCGTCAAATCATCTGAGCCGTTCCGACAAAAAAGCTAAGCCACCCTTCTACCCTACGGTTTCTTCAGCGCTCCATGTTCCATTATTTCGGTCGCAGCTTTTTGCACACGAGACAGGGAGATTTTTTCTTTGCCCCGTGCGAAGCCAAAAACTCCCTCGAGGGCTATCACAGGGCACGCTACCCTGAGAAACAAATGCTCCACCTCTGACTATTGCTGTTTTTTCTCATAATTTTTTATAAATTTTTGTCGCATTGTCGTATTTTGGTTGGGCGCACGAAGAAGTGACAGAGGTTGGGCGTGGACAGTCAAGGCAAAGAGGTGGCGATGTCGTGGGATAGCTTACGCCTCCGAGATACAGCGTCCCCCCTCGACACCCTTGAGCCTAAACTATCCGCAGAAAGGCGGGGCATGGACGATCGAGGCCAAAGAGTGGCGATGTTGCGGGAAAGCTTACGCCTCCGGGATATGGCGTCCCCCCTCGACACCCTTGGACCTAAACTGTCCGGGCCTACGCTGTGTGCAGAAAGACAGTCTAACCTTGTCAAAGTCCTTTTGAGTCACACAACCAAGATGACAATAAGTATAGCAAGATTCGCTACAATCAAACACAAGAACGAAGTTTTCAAGCACTGACAAAGTTGAGATATTAGTTCTCCTCTAAAATCTATTACATGTGCCTTACAAGCACCATCACAAAAAGCTTTCAAGGGCCATCCCCTTCGACGGTACGCTCTGCGGAGACTTCGTCGTCACCCTCACCCGAGCCGGGAAGGATCTCATCAGCAAAGAGCATGGCAAGGGCGACAGCCGTCTCTGCTACGTTGGCATCGGCTTGGTCGGCTGCGGCCATCGCTGCGTCATCATCGAGACCCTCGGCGACAACGTAGCCCGTCGCCAATGCATCAAGCTGGATGATGTAGTGCGTCGACACCACACCCAGAGCCTTGCGGATGCCAAGGAGGAATGTGCTCTTCACCCGCTGTGGGGGATATAGTACCCGGGTACCTCACGAGCAAGCCTGGCAGCCCACCAAAAGGGGGCGGCCCGGCCCACCGTTCTGGACCTGATGACGTGCGGGACAAGTCGGCGCATGTAGGAAGGATTTGGAACGAGGAGTTCTAGTTAGAATAGGAGTTTTTGTAAAGAAGGAAAGGATCCTTAGAGATAGGATCGGCTACAAACCGACTTGTAACCCTGCCCCCCGATATATAAGGCGGGCAGGGACCCCCTCCAAAACATCTCATATCAACTCAACTCATCTCATCAACACCCAATCCACGCAATACAATACCCCAAAACAGGACGTAGGGTATTACGTCGAGTCGACGGCCCGAACCTGTCTAAACCCTTGTGTCTGTCCACCCTAACCATCTCGCTTCCGATCTTTGCGATCTTCCCTACATACAAATCACTTCCGTGGGCTACCCCGTGGAAGACTGCCGGAGATCATATCACCGACAATGGCGCGCCAGGTAGGGGATATCGCCGAGATCAATCTGGTGAGCCCGATGGACCGCGTCAAGATCTTGGACAGCTGCAACCTCCCGGACGTCGACGGATTCGAGATCCAGTTCGGGAACATCACCGTCGCCGTTTTGGATAACCAGACGGCAGGAGCTACAACCGCCACGGAGGTTTCCTCTCTGGCGCCGACTTCGGCCATCACGGCCCAATCCGGTCCGATCGCATCTGATCGCGCCGTTTCTGCCCTATTGAGTCCATCGCAAAACGCGAGGCCCAACCAGTCGGGAGCAGATCAGCAACCACTCGGATCCGATCTAGCTCTTGAGAGTCGCGTCGCCGAGTCATCTCAGAGCGTAAACGCTCAGCAGATGCACGTCCCGAGCCCTGAGGTCATCACCATCCAGACCCCCGGCTTCCGCGCGCTTACCCAGAAGCAGAAGATGAAGGATATCGTCCAGGCGGATGATTCCCCCTCTGAGAGCGACTCCTACGAGTCAAACCCACGGGGACCCTCAATCCTGGACGACCTGCAAGAGGGTTACACCGCGTCCGACTCCTCTACGGAGCCGGAACTCCTAGGATCACCCGGAGGATCAACTCCGAGTAGCTTGGAGCGTGGCACGCCCACAACCGACCTCTCCGAGTCCGAGAAAGATTACCTCGCGCAAGAAGGAGTCGGGTCATACTGCTACATGGTGGCACCAGCGACGCCACCTAACCCCGTGTCGGAGGACGAACTCACCCCGGCCGAAGAGACGACTGAAGCTAGGGATCAGCGCCGAGGACGCAACGCCAATCGGGCGACTCGCAGGGCCACCCGACCGCACGGCGCCAACGCATCAGGATCTGGCACCGCTCAACTCCGAGAACCACCCTCGGAGGATCATCGTCGTCATCGGGATCGACGCGACAGGAGAAGCAGTCGGAACCTGATGCGCGACGGCATGTTCGAGTACAACGGATTCGACGTCTACGAGACGCCGGTCCAGAACCTCGTCACCATCGACGAGGAAATCAGTCGGCTACCACCCAGTACTCCAGGCCTAGAAAAGGTAAGGGCTTTCGTGCAGGCCGCCTCCGTCCAGGTCCACCAGATGCAGAGCAGATCACGTACGGCCGCTTCTGAGCCCGGGCCGTCTCGACGCCGGACCAGCGGTGGATCGGACCGTGATGAAGATCTTCGCACCACGATCAACAGAGACCGAGACGCGAGGGACGTCATCCGCAGCAGCACTGAGGAGCGTCACCGCGAAGAAATCCGACGTCGCGAAGAATACGATCGGGACCATAGGAATCCCCGTCGTAACTCCAACAGGAGCGGCTACTCGACGGAGTCAGAGTATACTGACTACTCTGATCCCTCCGGTAGCCCAAGGCGCGGCAACGATGGCGGTCGTACTCCACCTCGACGACCGACTCCGCCGCGAGGACGAGCGGCTCCCCCACAAAGCGGCCGACCCCGCCAAGGGAGCAAACTCCACCGCGCAGCAGAACCTACCGACGGGACCGAACTCCACCCAGGACTCGGACCTATCGGAGGACCTGTTCCCCACCCAGGGATCGGGATCGCAGGAGGGAGCACACTCCCCCAAGGACAACAGACGGTTCGGATCCGAGTGGTTCCCGCCCCAGAGGTCGGATCGGCGGATTCCAGTCGTTCACCGAGCGCTTGAGGAGCGTAACATGGCCCAGAGGCTTCAAGCTGTCAGACATCGACAAGTACGACGGGAACTCTGATCCATCCCAATGGCTTCAGATCTACTACACCGCCGTACAAGCGGCTGGCGGCGACGAGGACGTGATGGCGAACTACCTTCCCATCATGCTCACCAAAGACTGCCGCAATTGGCTAGCAGGACTCCCGCAGGACGCCATCGACAACTGGGATCAGCTTACCGTACTCTTCATCGGTAACTATCTCGGAACCTGGGAGAGGCCCGGGAGCAAGCGGCTCCTCAGCCAGATACGACAGCGCAAGAACGAGACCCTGCACAACTTCGTGCGCAGGTTCTCAGAGAAGCGCAACTCCATCACAGACGTGACGGATCAGGAGGTGATGACCGCCTTCCAGAACGGCATCTCCGACGGAAGACTGATCCACAAGTGGACTCGGAAGCCACCGCGACTGTCAATGACATGTTCCGGGTCGCTAGCACGTGGGCGGACGCGGAGATTGCGGAGAAGGAACAACTCAGCGAGATCAAGAATCGCTGGGAG
Source organism: Urochloa ruziziensis (assembly GCA_015476505.1). Classification (NCBI taxonomy): domain Eukaryota; kingdom Viridiplantae; phylum Streptophyta; class Magnoliopsida; order Poales; family Poaceae; genus Urochloa; species Urochloa ruziziensis. The sequence goes on from CM027122.1 coordinate 1,973,480, forward strand.
GAGGAGAACAAGACGACCCGCAAGCGCGACCGCCGCGAGGACGAAGATCGACACGACGACCATCGTCGCAGCGACAGTCACCCTCGCAAGAAGAAGAGCGAGGGCGATATGGTCGCCACTCTGGACCGGCCCAGAGGCCGGGTAACTCCAGAGGATTTCCAGCGCATGCTCGATGAGCAATGCCCATACCACAAGCACAAGCACTCGGCACGAGAGTGCTACGGGCTGAAGCGAGCCTTCATTGGGGGCAACAGAGGCCCTCCCTACAGAAAGAGGAACGATGGTTCCCCGAGAGAGGACAGGCGGACCGACGAGCTCGGCGACGAGTTTCAGGAGGCTGACCGAGTGGTCCGTATGATCTACGGCGGACCGGAAGGATTCGAGACGAAGCGCCAGCAAAAGCTCACCCACCGCCAGGTCATGCACGCAAGGGAGCCATCGGTACCTGAGTACCTCAAGTGGTCGAAAGTTCTGATCACCTTCACCCGGGAAGATCACCCGAGCTTCATACCGAAGCCCGGATCCCACGCCTTGGTAGTAGCTCCGCCGATCCGCAACGTTCAGCTCACCAAGGTGCTAGTCGACGGTGGCAGTGGCTTGAACATCCTCTTTGCTAACACATTGAAGGAGCTCGGCCTGACCACTCTCGACCTGTGTCCCCCCCAATCCTCGTTCTACGGTCTGATACCGGGAGAGGGGGCAGAACCACTCGGGCACATCACATTGCCCGTTACTTACGGAGACCGGAACAACTACCGGACCGAGCATATGCAGTTCACGGTGGCCAACTTTGAGACTGCATATCACGCCATCCTCGGAAGGCCGGCGCTCGCCAAGTTCATGGCGATCCCTCACTACGTCTACTTGCAGGTCAAGATGCCAGGACCCAAGGGCATAATCACCGTCTTGGGGGACATCCGAGTCGCTTACACCTGCGAACAGGAGACCCTCAACGCGGCAGCTGCCCTGGACATGTCGAAGCGCATGACGCAAGTACTTGCTACATCGCAGGAGGTGGACAAGGACTCTCTGGAGATCCCCGCCAAGAGGCCCGCGAGAGAAGCCATCGCACCAAGCAAGGAGACGGAGCTGAAGAGGATCTCGCTGGACCTGGACGACCCGAAGAAGACGGCCATCATCGGGGCCGAGCTAGACCCCAAATAGGAAGAAGTGCTCGTCAAATTCTTGAGGGAAAACGCCGACATATTCGCGTGGAAACCATCCGATATGCCAGGTGTCCCAAGGGAACTTGCCGAGCACTCCTTGAAGGTCAATCCGACTGCCAAACCGATCAAGCAGAGGCTTCGTCGATTCGCGCAGGACCGCAAGGAGGCGATTAGGGTAGAGATTACAAAGCTGCTAGCTGCTGGTTTTATTCAGGAGGTGTTTCACCCCGACTGGTTAGCTAACCCAGTTCTTGTAAGGAAAAAGAATAATAATGAATGGAGAATGTGCGTTGACTACACAGATCTCAACAAAGCTTGCCTTAAAGACCCCTTCGTTCCTCCCCGCATCGATCAAGTCGTTGATTCCACGGCAGGCTCCGCCCTGCTCTGTTTTCTCGATTGCTACTCAGGCTATCACCAGATAGGCCTAAAACTGGAAGACCAGATAAAGACCGCGTTCATCACGCCGTTCGGCGCCTATTGTTACAATACAATGGCCTTCGGCCTGAAGAACGCAGGCGCAACCTACCAGAGGACCATCCAAGCGTGCCTGGATCAATTGATTCCAGACATAGTAGAAGCCTACATCGACGACATCGTGGTCAAGATCATGAACCCCGAGGACATGATAGAGAACCTAACAAAGGTCTTCGAACGCCTACGTAAATTCCGGTGGAAGCTTAACCCGGAAAAGTGTGTCTTCGGAGTCCCCTCAGGTAAACTACTCGGCTTCATGGTCAGCAACCGCGGCATCGAGGTAAACCACGAGAAGATCACGGCCATCACCAAGATGCTACCACCAACCTGTCAGAAGGATGTGCAGAAGCTTACTGGATGAATGGCAGCGCTCGGTCGTTTCATATCACGACTCGGCGTCCACGGATTGCCGTTTTTCAAACTGCTCAAGAAGCAGGACAAGTTCGTGTGGGATGACGAGGCGAAACAATCTTTACAGGAACTCAAGGATTACCTGCAGAAGCCGCCCATCCTCGTCCCACCTCAACCAAGGGAACAGCTTTACCTCTACATCTCTGCTACCCCCCGAGTGGTTAGCACGGTACTAGTGGTCGAGCGCCCTGAAGAAGGGCACGCATATGGAGTTCAGCGACCAGTCTACTTCATCAGCGAGGTCCTGACCGTGTCCAAGGTACGCTATCCCCATGTGCAGAAGTTACTCTACGGAGTTCTCATCTCAGCAAGAAAGCTGAAACATTACTTTGAGGCCCATCCAATCTCGGTCGTGAGCGAAAATCCTTTAGGGGAAATACTCCATAACCGAGACGCCAGCGGCCGAATCGTCAAGTGGTCAATAGAATTGGCCGCTCACCAAATAACCTTTGTTCCACGTACTGCTATCAAGTCTCAGGTTTTGGCCGACTTCGTAGCAGACTGGACAGAGAACCAAGCTCCGGCTGACAACGAGATAGTTGAGTACTGGGAGATGTACTTTGATGGCTCCCTCCAGATCAAAGGAGGTGGCGCAGGCGTACTCCTGATTTCCCCCAGTGGACAGGAACTAAAATACGTCCTTCAAATCATGTTCCCAGTATCCAACAGTGCAGCCAAGTATGAAGCAGCCTTGCACGGTCTCCGCATCGCCGTATCTTTAGGCATCAAACGCCTGATGGTACGCGGGGACTCTGCCCTAGTCATAAACCAGGTAAACAAGGATTGGTCCAGATCCAATGAGAAGATGGATCCTTACTGCGAAGAAATAAGGAAATTGGAAGGGAAATTCTATGGCTTAGAGTTCCATCACGTGGTGCGTGACTATAACAAGGCAGCTGATGAGCTTGCCAAGATGGGGTCCACCCGTGAAGGCGTCCCACCCGGAGTTTTCATCCAAGATCTCATTAAACCATCTATCAAGATAAACCCGGATGGCACTGTCGCAGAGCAACAAGTCGGAGAATCTCTGGAGTCTACCACATTAGTGATAGACGAAGCATTGGACTGGAGGACCCAAATCATCAACTATCTTGACAGCGGCATATTGCCCTCAGCGGTCGCAGAAGATGGAAAGGATCTGAAGTCGCTCCACGAACAAATCGTGCGGCGCAGCAAAAGCTACGTCATCATCGGAGAAAAGCTGTATCGTCGATCTGGAGCCTCTCAAATTCTCCAGAAGTGCGTGAGTCGCGCAGAGGGTATTGAGCTCTTGACAGACATACACAAAGGCATCTGTGGCAATCACGCCGGGGCTAGAACCATCGTTGGTAAAGCCTTCCGGTCTGGTTTCTACTGGCCGACTGTTGTAGCAGACGCAGAAAATATTGTGCGGCACTGCCAAGGGTGTCAGTATTTTGCAAGGCAAATACACGCACCAGCACAACAGCTGCAGACTATACCAATGTCCTGGCCCTTCGCTTGTTGGTGCTTGGACATGATTGGTCCGTTCAAGAAGGCGACGGGTGGTTTTGACCATGTCTTAGTGGCTATTGACAAGTTCACCAAGTGGATCGAGGTGAAACCAGTCAAAAAGCACACGGCAGCCAAGACCATCGAGTTCTTCACCGACATCACTCATCGCTTCGGAGTCCCAAATCGTATCATTACAAATAATGGTACGAACTTCGTAGCACAGGAGTTCAAAGATTGGTGCAGCGAGAGGAACAACAAGCTATGCCCCGTATCCGTGGCGCACCCAAGGGCCAACGGCCAGGTTGAAAGAGCCAATGGCGAAATAATCAAAGCACTCAGGGCCCGTATATTCAAGAAGCTGAAGCAGTATGATGGCCGATGGATCAAGGAGTTGCCTGCTGTAGTCTGGGGGCTGCGGACCTAGCCGAGTCGTGCCACAAAGCAAACCCTGTTCTTTCTGGTTTACGGCTCGGAGGCTATCCTCCCAACGGACGTCTCATACGGTTCCCCCGAGTGGAATTCTATGATGAATACGACGCGCAAGTGGTGCGCATTGAAGACTTCGATAGCATCGAGGAGAAGAGATTGGCTGCCCAGATCCAAGCCGCGCGCTACGCTCAGGTCCTTCGACGGTATCATGATCGAACCGTCAAGCAAAGGTCTTTTGAAGCAGGCGACTTGGTTCTGAGAAGGAAGCAAGACACCAAGGGCGCGCACAAGCTTGCGTCCCCCTGGGAGGGACCATACATCGTCAAGACAGTGAGTCTTCCAGGCTCATATCGCCTCATGACGGAAGACGGAGTAGACATTCCAAATCCATGGAACATCGAGCACCTACAGCGTTTCTACGCCTGATTCAGTTATGTATTCATCTTTTTTTCATTAAGATATGTTTCCCCGAGTGGTTTTTTGTGGATAATCATCCCCAGTTTCAACTCGGCAGAATTATAAATGAGTCATCAATAAAGTTGATTTCATCTCCCATCTTCATCATTTCTACTACTCAAATTTCCTCTTTCGCGTCACGCACATAAAGTATGAGTGGAACAAACTTTAAATCGTGGGGGAAAGTACTCGCCAAGTCAAAGCTCTACACGCACGACAAAGCTCGGCGGCATGAGACTAAGACCAACGAGGCTAATCTACTCCGTAACAGGTCAACCACTCAGAAATTAAGGCCAGCGCAGAAAGAAAGGGAGTTGTAGTTCCATAAAAACTTATATACAATAAGAAAAGATTAAACATTGTTCAAAAGTACTACTATTATCACATACTACAGATTTTCTATCAAATTTAACTTACAGGGTCACCACCACTAGAAGGGCCTGCATCATCAGATTCATCGACAACGTCCCTAGACAGAACATTGGCGATCGGTTCCACTTCCAGCAGCAGTCTGCTCACATCATCTTCAGAGGTGCCAGCAGCATACCCGCTGCCGAGTGGTTCCAGATCTGACGATGGGAACAGCGACTTCAGGATGGCCAAGACATGCCCGCAACTGGCCTGGCTGATAGAGCGAAGCTGGCGCCGAAAGAAGCATGGAAGCGCCCGAGTGCGGTCGAGGATAGAAGCTGAAGGCGATGCTGCCTCCGGCTCGATCTCCTCCGCCACCACTCGAACAGCATCTTCCAGCGCGCACTTCTCGGTGCGCAGCGCCTCCGCCTCGCCTTCCAGACGAGTCACCTTAGCAGTGAGTTCTGCAAATTGGGCCATAATGCAGACCCAGTAATCTATAGAAAGTCAGATCTGGACAGTATGTTCACGTCTGACATAAAAAGAATAGCATACCTCTAAGCTCCTGTGCGGCTTGGGCTTCGTTGAGCTTAGCTTGCTCCACCTCTCCGCGAAGATCGCGGTTGGTGCGCCGGGCTTCCTCCAACTCGGCCTGGCGTTGGGACACAGCGGCTTCAAACTCAGCCACTCGGGTCACCAGGGAGTCGGCCTTAGCGGCTGCAGGAACAAGCCTTTGAATCTCTGAGGTTTTGGCCTCGGTATCGGCAGCTATTTCCTGCAAAAGATAATCAGATGACACAACAAACAAGTGTACCACTCGGTACTCTACCTAAATAGGAAAGGTGGCTCAGGAATACCTCGGCTATTAGTCCCATACGACGATGCAGCAACCTAAACTCCGCCAGAGGAGTCATAGCGGCACCACCACCCGGAGTCACGACCGCTGCAGGAGCGACTCCGACCTCTGCAACCTGGGGCCCTTCCATCGTCGCAGTCTGCTCAATCACAGGAGCAGGCTGGGGGCTGCCCAGGGGAAGAGTTGGCAGTACGGTCGGCGACGCTTGAGCAGGACTCGGTGGAGCTGGGGTTGGTGCTCGCGGTGATTCTTGTGGCGGCTCCACAGGCTGATCGCTAGGAGGATCAGCCGAGTGGGAAGATACTTCTGGCACTTGGATCGCTGGGATCTCTGTCTCGCCGACTGGCTGCGGCGCAGAACCCGCAAAGGGGATCTCAGACGGCGTGCTGCAGGACAAAGCAAATAAGGAGCAATCACAGGAAAACATAAAAGTCAATAAAATGTCGACAGTATCTCTTACCGAGTAGATACGCGCACTTCCGGGCGCTTTCCTCTCCGAGTGGGGGAAGGAAGGTCCCTTGGACTTGCAGTACGCAAAGGTACTATGGCAAGGGGCGAATGCTCTGAGCTAATAATTGAGGGCGGGATTGTTGACCCAGCATCACCATCTTCGTCATCATCCGAGTCAGATGACTCGGTGAGGATGAGTTGGCGACGGCTCGGCGCATCCCCAATCACGACCCCCGTTGAAGTAGAGCTCTTTCGCTTCCTCGGGACGACGGCAGCTTTGCCACCACTCGGCGAGAACACATCCGGAGAAGGTGAGGATAACAGACTGATATCCGAGTCATTCAAGTCATCCTCGGCTCCTCCGAGTGCTTCTTCAGCAGTACCGGCCCTGCGTGACGCCGGCTGGTCCACTTCCTTTGGCATTTCAGGCAGAGGGGGGATTGAAACAAAAGCAGCTCGACCCTTCATTTTAAAGTTGGGTTCAGCTCTTAATCGAGATTACACCCAATGGGTGGAATTGAAAACATAAAACAGCAATGAATCGATTCATTACCTCAGGGCGAGGATTTGACAAGTTGTATGCCGGAGGGCCATCAGAAGTCTTCAGGGAAGTCCCTGAAGCAAAGAATTTGCAAGCCGGCCCGCAGCTTGGCCTTTATCAACACGCTCGGGGGCTTCACGCGTGTTGTCCCCCTCGGCGTAGTATTCATATGCCGGGTGAGCCCGCTGCTTGAGGGGCTGGATCCGGCGCAGCACGAAGTTGGCTGCCACTCGTACGGCAGTCAACCCTCTGTCCTTCAGCTCGGCAATAAGGCTCAGCAACTCCCGAACCTCGTCCATATCACTGTCCTTGGGGAGAGAGCTCCAGGACTTGGAGGGGACAGGACGGGTATCTATTTCAGGAGAGATGGCAGGCGAGTGGTTTCCTATGTAAAACCACTCAGACTGCCACCCTTTGTTGGTAGTAGGAAAAGGAATTTCGAAATATTCCTGGGTTCGACCCTCATGGAGTTGGAACCCGGCGCCTCCGACTACGCGCGGGCGCTCGGTCCCAGGATAAGGCTTAAGCAAGAAAAGATGGAGAAAGAGATTGAAGTGAGGCTCTATCCCAAGATAGGCCTCACAGAGATTGATAAAGATAGCAATGTGAAGAATCGAATTTGGGTTCAGTGCGCAGAGACTGATCCCATAGAAATGGAGCAGGCCGCGGAGAAAGGGGTGTGTAGGAACACCAAATCCGCGCAAAAGAAAGGACTCGAACACCACCAAATCAGAGGAATTTAGGGTGGGGAAAGACTCACCGAAGGCTGCACGCCATTCGGCGGTTTGCTGGTCCCGGAGAATGCCGTCGATGACGTGCTGCTCGAGGCGACTGGTGGTGGTAGTGGAATCCCTCCACTCGGCGACGCGATCCACGGTGACATTGAGGACCCAGTGTGTCCGAGGACCGGTGGATGGTCGCTTCCTGGTGTGATGAGTGATTGACAACGTGGTGTGGATTGACGTTTCCCTTGGCTCAAGTATTGCAGGTGTAGAATGCGGCTTGGTTGCATTGGTGCAGGTGAAGAACAGGCGCGAAAGGTCTTAGCCATGGCGGCCTCCGAGGAGCGGAGAGACAAGTAGGCTTGGTTCGAGGGACCCGATGGCCGGTGGATCAAGTGCAGTTCACATGCTGGCAAGAACGAGCAAGGGGACGTGGTTCCGGTGCGAGGTAGCGGCTCACAACCGAAGCTCGTACGCAGACGAGAAGCCGGCGCAATGTGGCGGCTAACAACCGAAGTTTGCGCGCGGGGTTTGGTGATTTGGCCACAAAATCATCGGTGGACGGTTTCCCTTGGTTTGGGCCTCAAAACCAAGGACCGAGGACTCGACGAGGCGAACTTGGGCAGCTGGGCCTGTGTGGGCTGACAGGGGCTGTTTAACCGGCCCCCCTGGGCTGGCCCAAGAACGGCGTCGAGGAGCTTCGATCCGGAGGACACGCGGCGTGACTGCAAGGCTTGCGTCGGAGGGAAGCTAGCTTGCAGTGGAAGGTGCCCGAGCCGGAAAATATCTGAGATCAAAATGTCAAATTTGCCCCTGAGGGGTATGTATCACTTAGGGGTAGTTTAGTCTTTAGGACACCACCACTTGGACTACTAATAGGCCCCTTCAGGGCTGGTGGCTGTCATCTCTCTCTAGTTATCTCTTTAGGTTTTACTTTGAACTTGTTTTCCTCTTCATCCCCTCTACCTAGAACTACTTCGAATCATTCCTAGTTTGTATAGGTGAATTCATGGTTATGTGATTGAGTTTGTGCTGCTCATCTTTGTGCCATGATTTGATTTCCCGAGCTCCCTTTCCTTTTTCTATTTTCGTGGGTATTTTCGGAGCTATTTTTGGGGGATTTTCGTTCTTCTTGTTCTAGGGCGTTTTTCTCTCGGATTTCTTTGGGGGATTCACGTATGAGTGCCTTGTGCCTCTTTTGCTGGTGATCTTTTGCCCCCAAACGCCGAGAATCGCTCTGGATTTGAGATTTTCGGGATGAACTCGAGGTCATGGTGTTCTTCGCGAGATCTGCGATTCCGGGAGTTGTACTGAGTTAGAGGCCGAGATCTTTTGGGAAAACACTCCACTGGAGGTCTAGATCATCTGACCAAAATCTCGCCTCAAGAGCTCAAGCGGTTTGGGAGATCCACTTTTGTTTTGACTTTTTCCCGAGGCTCCCAGGCCCGGGCGGTTTAACCGCCCCCCCTGGCCGGTTTAACCGCCCCCCTGGGTGTGTTAGATCGAGCCAAGTTTCGGGTCGTTTTGGTGTTCGTTTCGATTGGTTTGAGTTCCGCTGCTCGTTTCTTGTTCCTAGGGTCAGTAGCTTGACAGTGGCTTCGTGATCTTGGCAAGATTGCTCTCGGAGGTTTCGGAGTTGTTTTGGGAGAATAGCCGGATTGTTTGGAAAGAATTTTTATCGGCTCCCATTCACTCCCCCCCTCTCTGGTCGCCATTTCGGTCCTTCAATTGGTATCAGAGCCGGTTACGGGTCTTTGCGACTCTAACCAGTCTAAGATCCAAAGATGGCGTACCAAGATCGGGGTTCCGGGCCTCCGCACTTCGATGGGAAGAACTACCCGAACTGGGTTGCGCGTATGGGCGCTTTCTTGCGAGGCAAAGGAAAGTTGCTGTGGGATGTGACGAAAGATGAAAACTATGTCAATCCCACCAACTTAGATGCCCAGGATGCAAAGGATAGATTTGAGGCGAATGCCCGAGCTGTTGACTACTTGTTCCGTGCTTTGTCTGCCGAGGAGTTTGAGCGTGTTTTGGGCGAGGACCTAGCTAGCCAGATCTGGCAGAAGCTCAAGGTAGCCCACGGTGGTGATAGCCATGTCAAGGCTAGGCTTTTCTCGATGTACAGGAGAGAATATGAGAATATGAGAAGTTCGACCGTAGCTTTGAGGCTAGGAGAGAGTCTAGGCCACGTTTTCCCCCGCGTGGTGCTAGAGGTCCGATGGTGAGAGACGAGAGGGTGTCACGCGGTAGAGCTGATTTTGCTAACCCTTCTTTTGAGCAGATGGCCCGACACTGGTTTGACTCGTTCTGTGCTAACCCCAGTGTCGAGTCATTTGCTCATTCTCGTTCTCGGTTCTGATTGTGCAGGCGGGAGGCTTGGAGAACTTTTGGTTGATGGATTCTGGCTGCTCGAGACACATGACAGGTAATGGTAAGTGGTTCTCCAGTCTCACCCCGGTGGTGTCCAGGCAGTACATCACTTTCGGGGATAAGGGCAGAGGTAGAGTGTTGTCAGAGGGTGCTATTCAGGTGAGCGACACTTTCATGTTGAAGCGGGTTGCTCTTGTCAAGAATCTTGGTTTCAATTTGCTCTCAGTTTCTCAGCTTCTTGATGAGGGTTATGAGGTTCGCTTTAAACGTGGTGATTCGAAAATTCTTGATTCTCGAGGTGACCTTGTGTGTATGATCATTCCTGAGGGACAGATTTTTCGTGCTGATTTTTCTCGATCTTTTGGTCCTTCACGATGTTTGATCGCTGGTACTTCTTCTGAGCTTTGGAAGTGGCATAGGAGATTGGGTCATGTGAGCTTTGATTTACTCACCCGCTTGAGTGCTCTTGACCTTATCCGAGGATTGCCCAAGCTCAAGTTCGAGAAAGATTTGGTTTGTGCACCTTGTAGGCATGGAAAAATGGTTGCTGCTTCTCACCCACCTTTGACCGATGTTATGACTGAGCGTCCAGGGGAGCTTTTGCACATGGATTTGGTTGGCCCCGCTCGAGTTCGTTCAGTTGGTGGGAAGTGGTATGTTCTTGTGGTTGTTGATGACTTTTCTCGGTATGCGTGGGTGTTCTTTCTGGCGTCGAAGGATGAGACTTTTGATTTTGTTCGAGATCTGATTTTGAGGTTGAAAAACGAGAGTAATGGTGGTGCCATGAGAGCTATTCGTAGCGACAATGGTACGGAATTTAAGAACACTCGTTTTGATGCCTTCTGTCGTGATCTTGGTCTTGAACATCAATACTCGTCGCCATATGTTGCTTGTCAGAATGGTGTTGTTGAGAGAAAGAACAGAACACTTTGTGAGATGGCTAGGACGATGCTAGATGAGCATAGGACTCCTAGGAAGTATTGGGCAGAAGCGGTGAACACAGCTTGCTATGTTTCAAATCGGATTTTCCTTCGTGCTTTCAAGAAGAAAACTTGCTATGAGCTTTTCCATGGTCGTTCCCCCCGTGTGAGTCACTTTCGGGTTTTTGGTTGCAAGTGTTTCATCTTGAAGAAAGGAAATTTGGACAAGTTTGAGTCTCGTTCGATGGATGGAATTTTTCTTGGTTATGCTAATCATTCTCGAGCATATCGTGTGCTCAATCTTGAAACTAACCAAATCATGGAGACTTGCGAAGTCACCTTCGACGAGACCATTCCGTGTAGCTCTTCTGCTTTTGAGTGTGCAGGTGATGATGACTTGGGACAGCCCATCTTTGAGGAAGAACAGCCTGATGATGAAGATGATGAGGAATTTCAGGCACCGTGTGGAGATCGTGTACCTTCTACTTCCACTACTACCACGACATTCGACGACGGCCCTTCTGCTACACCTTCGTCGAGTCGCGCACCAGATCGAGTTCAAGTGGAAGCTGATGTTGAGGGGGAGGCAATCTCGAGGCGAGAAGCTCCCCGGCTGGTACAGAGGGATCATCCACCTTCGAAGATCATCGGGAACATGGATGAACGCACTACACGGTCGAGGTCACAGAACATCCTCATTATGCTCATTCTGCTTTTGTCGCGTCTTTTGAGCCCAAAAATGTTGGACACGCTTTATCTGATTCTGATTGAGTCAATGCCATGCATGAAGAGCTTGAAAACTTTGAGAGAAATCAGGTGTGGAAGTTAGTAGAACCACCTCCAAATTGCCATCCCATAGGAACCAAGTGGGTGTTCAAGAACAAGAGGGATGAGAGTGGTGAGATTGTGAGAAACAAAGCGAGGTTGGTTGCTCAGGGGTTTTCACAGCAGGAGGGGATAGATTATGAGGAGACGTTTGCTCCTGTTGCCCGTTTGGAGGCAATTCGGATCCTTCTAGCATTTGCAGTTGCTAAAGGGTTCAAATTGTACCAAATGGATGTGAAGAGTGCCTTCTTGAATGGGGCGATCGAGGAAGAAGTGTATGTGAGGCAGCCCCCGGGTTTTGAGAGTGAGAGATACCCACACCGAGTGTACAAACTCCACCGAGCTTTATATGGCCTAAAGCAAGCACCCAGAGCGTGGTATGGTAGATTGAGAGGGTTCTTGCTTAGCAAGGGGTTTGTGATGGGGAAGGTTGATAAGACGCTCTTCTTGCTGAGAAATGGCAAAGATCTTTTAATCGTTCAGATTTACGTGGATGATATCATTTTTGGTGGCTCTTCTCATGATCTTGTTGCCAAGTTTGCAGATGATATGAGCAGGGAATTTGAGATGTCGATGATGGGAGAGTTGCAGTTCTTTCTCGGGCTGCAGATCAAGCAAACCAAGGATGGGACATTTGTGCACCAAAGCAAGTACACCAAGGACATTCTCAAGAAATTCGACATGAGTGACTCCAAGCCGATGACTACGCCGATGAGTACGACTACAGCCTTGGATGCGGATGAGGACGGAGAACCAGTGGACCAGAAGGAGTACCGGAGCATGATCGGCTCCCTCCTCTACTTGACGGCGACGAGGCCGGACATACAGTTCAGCGTGTGTCTGTGCGCTCGTTTTCAGGCTTCGCCGAGGACTTCACATCGTCAGGCCGTCAAGAGGATTTTCAGGTATCTCAAGTTTACTCCTGAGCTGGGTCTTTGGTATTCTGCCGATTCCACTCTTGCACTTCATGGTTTTTCTGATGCGGATTTTGCTGGATGTCGTGTTGATCGCAAGTCTACTTCTGGTCAGTGTCAGTTTCTTGGATCGTCTCTTGTGTCTTGGTCTTCTCGCAAGCAGTCTAGCGTAGCCCAATCCACCACTGAAGCCGAGTATGTTGCTGCTGCTAGCTGTTGTTCTCAGTTGCTTTGGATCACATACACCTTGAGAGACTTTGGCTTAGATATGTCCCATGTTCCACTTCTTTGTGATAGCACCAGTGCCATAAGCGTAGCCAAAAATCCCGTGCTTCATTCCAAAACCAAACACATAGAAGTGAGGTACCACTTTCTGAGAGATCATGTGGAGAAAGGAGATATTGAGCTTGCCCACGTTTCTACCCAAAACCAGCTTGCAGACATTTTCACTAAGCCACTTGACCAAGTTACCTTCACCCGCTTGCGAGGGGAACTTGGTGTGTGTGCGGTTTTCTGAGCTGAGTTTTGGAGGCTTCTCTTGTAGCATATGTATATTTGTGTACCATCTTTGTATCTTGATGTATATTTTTTCTTGCTTTTGTATCTTGATTTCATCTTTTGTATCATATCTTAGGATGAGCTTCTCCTATATGCAGTGTTTGGTACAACTTGCTACATTTTAGAGTTTAGGCAGGCTGGCTAGGGATTGATTGGATGGATGGCTATGCTCTTGATGGTCTTGATATATATTCTATTGAGATAGCTTCTTTTCGAATTAAAATGACAAACTGAACTTAATTCCTATACCCATGAGTAAATGCCTTTGCATGTCTTGTTTGAGCCAAAATGGCTATATCTTGCTTAAGATCATGTTAAGGTGTGATATTCTTTTCAATTGGGTCAAAGACCATTGTCATTGTAAATGTTTAGCCCATGCTTTATCTTGTGGAGGAGCATAAGCTTCTTTCTGTCGCAAAGACATTTCATGTACCATGCTTCATTTGAAAAACTTGAAAAATGAGATGTCTATGCATGGAAGAAGAAAGTTGAGTAAAAGATATATTTGCAGAAAATTATGCTCATGTCTCTATGCTTTCACCATTGCACACACTTGCACACATGGGTGCTAAGCGGTTGCATGTTGTTTGCCGGAGAAGTCTCCCATGAGAAGTGAACACATGGCTCCGTGCTTTGACATGACATGAGGTAGAACTTGGGCGTTTATGATGATCTTTTGTCAAGAATGCTTGTCCTTTCATGATTTTGGTGAGATGAAGTTTAGTTTTGCTTAAACAATCCATGGTTAGGACTTTGCTCATGTGGTGACATTTTTGATAAAAATCCACAATTTGCTCATGGCTTTGTCAATTGGATATATGTCTTCACCTTCTTGATGGCAATGCCCGTGTGACATGATAAACTAGCTTGTATGCCTCTTCTCTAACTTGTAGCATTTTGTATTGCTCATTGTATATTTGAGAAGCTTGTAGTTGCATTTTGTACATTTTGCCTTGATGTGTGCATTGTCAACAAGGGGGAGAATTTCTGAAGCATTTGGCAAGGGGGAGTCGCTGCTGAACTTAGAAGAAAGATTTTGCTCTAGATTTTGTCGAAATTGTGTGAGAGGTTGAAGTTTTTGCCCAAATGAGGTTTTCTGAAAATTTGTGAAGTTTCTGAGAGTTTGATCATTGGAATATCTTGCTGGGCATATTTGGAAGGTTTTCAAGTTGGAACGGCATCGTTGCGAGTTGATTTGTGAAATTTTGGGCATTTTCACTTTGGTCATCTGCCCCTGGGCGGTTTAACCGCCCCTGTGCTGTGTGCACAAGTTTTGTGAAGTTTTGAGCCATTTGGAGTCTTTTTCGCACGCACAAGTTCACTTGTTCAGGGGAAGTTGCATCTTTGCAGGGGGAGTGCTTTGAGAGTCCTGAAAAGTGAGTTGGAGGATTTGAAGGTTGTGATTTGTGCTTTGTGCTTTTGCTCTTTTGCCGATGGTGTTGAGCCCTTTCGCTTCTTCTTGAAGGGTCGGCGTTTCTGGAGCTTTCTCTTGCTAAGTGGCTTTTGATTTGGCTTGTTCTTGCTTTTAGTCACTTGCTTGAGTCTTGTTTTCGATTTCTTTTATATTTTCTTTATATCATTGGTTACTATGTGTGTGTTGTCAATGCACTCATCAAGGGGGAGATTGAGGACCCAGTGTGTCCGAGGACCGGTGGATGGTCGCTTCCTGGTGTGATGAGTGATTGACAACGTGGTGTGGATTGACGTTTCCCTTGGCTCAAGTATTGCAGGTGTAGAATGCGGCTTGGTTGCATTGGTGCAGGTGAAGAACAGGCGCGAAAGGTCTTAGCCATGGCGGCCTCCAAGGAGCGGAGAGACAAGTAGGCTTGGTTCGAGGGACCCGATGGCCGGTGGATCAAGTGCGGTTCACATGCTGGCAAGAACGAGCAAGGGGACGTGGTTCCGGTGCGAGGTAGCGGCTCACAACCGAAGCTCGTACGCGGACGAGAAGCCGGCGCAAGGTGGCGGCTAACAACCGAAGTTTGCGCGCGGGGTTTGGTGATTTGGCCACAAAATCATCGGTGGACGGTTTCCCTTGGTTGGGCCTCAAAACCAAGGACCGAGGACTCGACGAGGCGGACTTGGGCAGCTGGGCCTGGTTGGGCTGACAGGGGCGGTTTAACCGCCCCCCAGGGCCGGTTTAACCGCCCCCCCTGGGCTGGCCCAAGAACGGCGTCGAGGAGCTTCGATCCGGAGGACACGCGGCATGACTGCAAGGCTTGCGTCGGAGGGAAGCTAGCTTGCAGTGGAAGGTGCCCGAGCCGGAAAATATCTGAAGACCAAATGTCAAATTTGCCCCTGAGGGGTATGTATCACTTAGGGGTAGTTTAGTCTTTAGGACACCACCACTTGGACTACTAATAGGCCCCTTCAGGGCTGGTGGCTGTCATCTCTCTAGTTATCTCTTTAGGTTTTACTTTGAACTTGTTTTCCCCTTCATCCCTTCCACCTAGAACTACTTCGAATCATTCCTAGTTTGTATAGGTGAATTCATGGTTATGTGATTGAGTTTGTGCTGCTCATCTTTGTGCCATGATATGATTTCCCGAGCTCCCTTTCCTTTTTCTATTTTCGTGGGTATTTTCGGAGCTATTTTTGGGGGATTTTCGTTCTTCTTGTTCCCGAGCGTTTTCTCTCGGATTTCTTTAGGGGATTCACGTATGAGTGCCTTGTGCCTCTTTTGCTGGTGATTCTTGCCCCCAAACGCCGAGAACCGCTCTGGATTTGAGATTTTCGGGATGAACTCGAGGTCATGGTGTTCTTCGCGAGATCTGCGATTCCGGGAGTTGTACTGAGTTAGAGGCCGAGATCTTTTGGGAAAACACTCCACTGGAGGTCTAGATCATCTGACCAAAATCTCGCCTCAAGAGCTCAAGCGGTTTGGGAGATCCACTTTTGTTTTGACTTTTACCCGAGGCTCCCAGGCCCGGGCGGTTTAACCGCCCCCCCTGGCCGGTTTAACCGCCCCCCCCCCCCCTGGGTGTGTTAGATCGAGCCGAGTTTCGGGTCGTTTTGGTGTTCGTTTCGATTGGTTCGAGTTCCGCTGCTCGTTTCTTATTCCTAGGGTCAGTAGCTTGACAGTGGCTACGTGATCTTGGCAAGATTGCTCTCGGAGGTTTCGGAGTTGATTTGGGAGAATAGCCAGATTGTTTGGAAAGATTTTTTATCGGCTCCCATTCACTCCCCCCCTCTCTGGTCGCCGTTTCGGTCCTTCAAGTGCGGTTCACATGCTGGCAAGAACGAGCAAGGGGACGTGGTTCCGGTGCGAGGTAGCGGCTCACAACCGAAGCTCGTACGCGGACGAGAAGCCGGCGCAAGGTGGCGGCTAACAACCGAAGTTTGCGCGCGGGGTTTGGTGATTTGGCCACAAAATCATCGGTGGACGGTTTCCCTTGGTTTGGGCCTCAAAACCAAGGACCGAGGACTCGACGAGGCGAACTTGGGCAGCTGGGCCTGTGTGGGCTGACAGGGGCGGTTTAACCGCCCCCCCTGGGCTGGCCCAAGAACGGCGTCGAGGAGCTTCGATCCGGAGGACACGCGGCGTGACTGCAAGGCTTGCGTCGGAGGGAAGCTAGCTTGCAGTGGAAGGTGCCCGAGCCGGAAAATATCTGAGATCAAAATGTCAAATTTTCCCCTGAGGGGTATGTATCACTTAGGGGTAGTTTAGTCTTTAGGACACCACCACTTGGACTACTAATAGGCCCCTTCAGGGCTGGTGGCTGTCATCTCTCTCTAGTTATCTCTTTAGGTTTTACTTTGAACTTGTTTTCCTCTTCATCCGCTCCACCTAGAACTACTTCGAATCATTCCTAGTTTGTATAGGTGAATTCATGGTTATGTGATTGAGTTTGTGCTGCTCATCTTTGTGCCATGATTTGATTTCCCGAGCTCCCTTTTCTTTTTCTATTTTCGTGGGTATTTTCGAAGCTATTTTTGGGGGATTTTCGTTCTTCTTGTTCTAGGGCGTTTTTCTCTCGGATTTCTTTGGGGGATTCACGTATGAGTGCCTTGTGCCTCTTTTGCTGGTGATCCTTTGCCCCCAAACGCCGAGAATCGCTCTGGATTTGAGATTTTCGGGATGAACTCGAGGTCATGGTGTTCTTCGCGAGATCTGCGATTCCGGGAGTTGTACTGAGTTAGAGGCCGAGATCTTTTGGGAAAACACTCCACTGGAGGTCTAGATCATCTGACCAAAATCTCGCCTCAAGAGCTAAGCGGTTTGGGAGATCCCCTTTTGTTTTGACTTTTTCCCGAGGCTCCCAGGCCGGGCGGTTAACCGTCCCCCCTGGCCGGTTTAACCGCCCCCCCCCTGGTGTGTTAGATCGAGCCGGTTTCGGGTCGTTTTGGTGTTCGTTTCGATTGG